>JAQFXU010001971.1:0-23928 GCA_034693705.1 Spatulosminthurus flaviceps | reverse complement strand
TCCTACTTCTATACATGACCAACGTTACACACGAGCCTGCAGATGTGTAGAGGTTCGGGTGGAGGAGAGCAGCAAAAAATAACTCTTCTATATAAGCTCTAGTCTCTTATACATAAGGATACGATGGATGTATTGCATCTACCCCCTAAAACTCTATAAGCCCTAAACCAATGTATTCCACGCAAGGTCCATCACATGTATAAATTCGCGAATACAAATGTAACGTATAGCATAATAGTTGAACGTACTATTTTTGTTAAGTACTTTTTCCCACTTCTCTGCATCAGAACCTTTATTCCCTCCACCCAGCAGACACATGTATTCACCTATACAAATACTCACATATACAGCCACTGCGACTATTCCATACATACACACTATGGAATATACAAGGAGTGCAAAAAATCTCTAGGTGTATCCAAAATTCGCACATACATCAACTCCTAGGGAGATGAGCGAAGATCCACAATCCACTCACACACATTTTCAGCCTCATGTAAAGGCCAAGAGAAATAGCGAACCAGCATTTAATTCTTCGTCATATACCAGTCATGCTATTCTATAGCTCAGGTTTCCCGTGCTGGAATTATTATTATACAGTCAGCCAAGGAAAAGACCCTTTTCGCGAAAGAGCATAAAATCACATGTAAGCGCAATTTATACACATGCATCACACACATATTTATACATATACATAGCAAGGACAGTTTATTCCCATCGCTATATATGCACGCGTACAAGTATGTATCGATAAACTACTCACTATATAAACTGAACCACTGAGACTCAGTCGGCACTTGGAAGCAATTTCCAACAAATAGCTACATGCATACATGCCTTCCTTTTATAATAATCGCAAATTCTACGTAGCTATATATTTATATAAAATAGTGGGCTTAAAAGTATATGTATGGAACAAGCTAGTGTGGCATGCAATGATAAATCCTTTAGATTTTTGTGCTAGACCTTCCTCTCCAACCATGGAATCATATGAGGAATGTACTTAAAAACTTCAAACGTTGAAATATTTACGTAGAGAAGTATATAGATGGTCCGTCCACATAGGAGAGAGGGAGAAAGAGGTATTCGCGATTTTCGCGAATGCTTTTTGCGAATAATGGCAAGTTCGACTAGCGTGTAGTTAGTTCTATGCGGATCGCTTCTTGCCTATAGATATAAATTGTGTAAAAGGTTCATTGTATATATAGGGGAAGGTTCTGCACACATTTAGGCTTATGAAGTCTATACGTTGGAACGAACGAAGCAGTTAGGAAAAAAGCAGCACGGCCAGCCTGCCTTTATTGCCTCTATAGTCTACTCAAGTGAGTGTTGTGGATGGCATAGGATAAGTTTGAGAAGTAGGATTTTGCACAAGCGTGTATCCATATAATTCTACAAGAAGATATATGCGTGCAAGGCTGACGATGACCTTGCCCGGATTTAATACATTATTTTAACGTTGGTATAGTCACTCTCGTTGGTTTCTCTGCTCTTTTTATTAAACTATATCCCTCTTTTATACAATGCCTTGGAGTCGATGAGAGGCAGCATCATAGAACTTCAGAAGGCTTGGCATTACTATTTCCAACTATATACTTGTTGTTTTGTCCGTGAGTTTTTAGTAAAGTTGTGTGTGTTTCCATTGCACGACTTATAAAAGTAAAAAGAACGCATGCGGTGCATCCTGCATTGCGTATCGAACGCGTCTAGACATTCTCCTACGAATGAGCTCACGATAAAATTTCAGTCTGGTTTCCACTCGCACCCCTCTTGTCTTACAATCAAATTTTTGAACTACTTTGTACTCCTTCTTCTATATTATACTCTGTGTGTCAATAATTTTTTTCTTTTTTCCAAAAAATTTACCCAGTACATCAAAAGAGGGGAAAAATTTCAACGAGAATCCAAATCACTCCATCAAAAGCTCATTATATTACATTACTTCAGTCTCTGGTATTATTAAAATCAACATACAACCAACGTTGGAAAGTGCAAGTGTCGTTTTTGTAAAAACTTCTCCCTTGTGATTTCCTCTCCTCTCTCACTGTCGGTCCAAATTATACAGTGTGTATATGTATATGCAAATATATATTCAACAGAAGATACCTTGTAACTATATAAAAAAAAGTGAATTATGTATATATAGTTCTCATCCCCCACACAAACACATTTTTGCAAGGAAAGTTGTTATTGCAAAAAAATATATATTTTTTCAAAGTCTCACACATCGCAAGATATACACGAAAAATAATTCAAGAGCTCTGGAAGCATCGAAGAATTTGAAGGAGACAACATAAAAATATATAACTATATAAATATAAAAATTAGATAATATTTAAGGCAGAAATTATTTTTTGCAACATTATTAAATAATATAGACAAATTATTATTATTTCATCTTGTGGATTTATATGGATACGCAATTAATTCAAGTATAATATATTAATTGAAAGGAATAATTAATGTATTGCAAGTACAGTTAACAAAAATCAAGAAACATACCAAATAATATTATTTAATGTCCTGAATCCAGGAATATTCTACATGTACATATATGTAGAACAGGAGTGAAAGAAAAAAGGAGCATTGTATTTGCAAGGAGGGAGGAACATAAATTAAATCTCACATACAGTTGAAGCTGATTTGGATCAATTAATTAATTAGTGGAAGAATAAGTTTTAAAAGATTAATCTCTGGAGATCTTGATCCTTGATTCTGGTTAATAATTAATTCTGAATTTGTTTTTTTGCCTTTGGGTATAGTTAGTAGAGTTTGTGGAAATCCAAGAGATTTGGAAGCTGTATTGTGTGGTTGGTGTGAAATTGAGAAATTTGCGAAACTGGAATCGCAATTTTGGTGGATCTTCTTCGTCGTCTTCGTCTTGTGGGGAATTAACTGTGAGGATAGGGAAATACTGCAGGGTTATTCTTATGCAGCAAGAAATTTATGATATTTTTCAGCGTTTATCTTAAGATACCAGAATCAGGGGGAAAGTGTATAGTGTGTATTATAGGAGTAGTAGGCTTTCCCGATAACAACATTAAGTGTAGTTCGAGTATAGTCAGTCACATAGATATATACGCTCACTCACACACACACACATACACACCACCACACACATACACTCACACACACTGACACACACTTTTAGTCACACACATATTTGTATACACACTAAGTCACACACATACACACACACACACTGACACATTTTAGAAATACAATTAGTCACATATAAAGCGAAAAGATACGTCTATAAATATAAATAATAGCAATAAATGGAAACATCAGATAATTTGGACGGAACGACTGCAACTTCGGGCAGTTCAAATATTGTTCCAGAATTTAATTTAAGATGGGATGAATTCCGTCGTGTTGTTGTTGATAGTCTATGGACCCTTTTAACTGAAGAGTCACTCGTTGACTGCACTTTGGTAAGGATTTGAAAATGTTTTTTTTTGTGAAAAATGAGATTGATTTCGATTGATGAATGGAAGGTTATTAAGTATTTTAGTTGATTGGCTGGAGATTGGGGTAGAGAAGAATATTGAATTTTGCGGAGAGAAGCGTGTGTACGGTTGTTATTGTTGTGTTTTTGCGTATGTGATTGTTTTAAATATTCTTGTTGATGTGTCTATACAGTTTTTGTTGGGGTGTTGGGATTTGAGGAATTAGTTTAATTGTTTTGCCTTTATTAGTGTGTTTGATAAAAGAGTTATTGTTACCGTCGGTGCGATTGGAGAAGTATTTTTGTTGATGATATGTAAGATGGGAGAAGAGAAGAGTTTTTGTTGGGAGGGAATATATACGTATGTGCATATGATAGATACAGTTGAGCGGGGATGGCAAAAGTGATGATTGGGACAAAAATGTTTGTGAAAAATATGAGTAGAAAATATGAATGTTATCGTTCATTGTGGTGATTTTTGAAGTCCGTGAGTTATGTGGATGTGACATTAGAATGAATGAGATATGATAAGTGAAATGCAACATAAAAAATGTGTTTGAAAATAATGTTATTGTGGTAGACATTTCTTGTGGATTTTATCTTTGGGGGTAGCATTTGGGGATTTTGGTTAATGTGGAACATGTTTATCCTCTGTATTTACAGGCCTGTAGTCCAACAGAACAGGTCAAGGTTCATCGAGTGGTTTTGTCAGCTAATTCACCTTATTTCCGTTCGATTCTTTCAAGCTATTCGAGTCATCCACATCCAATAATTATCCTACAAGATGTTCGGTTTTCCGTGCTTAAACTTCTCGTCACGTTTATGTACAGGTTCGCCTTTTTCTGTGACTTTCTGTAATTTGGTATTGATGATGAGAGATGTAGCAAGAATGAACTTGAAAAATAGGAGATCCAGGCATTCTTGTGGTAGCGTATGATATAGATAGAGAGAATACACCCTTTCGTCTCGTTCGGAGACTGGTGGTTGTAGTCAGCGTCGAAGTTATTACAGACTATGTGTAAACCCTGGAGAAATTCGATGCAGATTCGATTGGATTTCCGACTGGGTTAATGTTGTGGGGTGGGATGCTGTGTAGAGTAATAATTGATGAGTTTTGAACTTACGAGAGAAGACTAATTTAATGATTGGTTTGATGTCTGTTGTAGAGGAGAAGTCTCAGTGTCGCCTGAAGAAATGAATAGTTTATTGAAGACAGCGGACAATCTACAAATTATAGGATTGAGTCAACAGGCGTGTCATAGACTCGTAGCTCCCACATCATCTAATACAACCTCTGTGACGACAGCTCCGCCGAGTGAAACCATGGAAACCTCAACAGTATATAGTAAAAAACAGAGAATACTGGATGCAACTAGTGCTGTTTCAAAAGTTGATGTTATACCGGAGCCTCCAAATCCGCCACCGGTCAAAAGCCCAGCTAGTTATGACGATCAAGAACAAGATAGTCCTCTGGTGAGCTGCGAAACTAAAGAAAGAATAACATGTAGACTTGATTTCAACTGCTGATTTAATTCCCGAGTGAATATTCAGTTTGAATATTTCAGTCAGAAATCCATTGAATGTTGCGTGCTGATACTGGCATTTTCAATAGGTCCACAAACCAGTCAAAAAAGTATTTGGATTTGTGGAACAATTTTAATGTTTTCGGAATCTAGGGTGTACCCGTTACTTCCATTATTTGAAGTTAACTATCTCAAGCTAATGTATAAATTAAATAAATCCAGTCTAAAGGGAAGTTTCTTTGTAACGGAAAGATTGGAAAGGGTGATATTTATCAAAAGTTCAGCATGTACTTCATGAGTGGACGTACTACTGCAACGTAATGTTCCATTTATTTAATTATTTAATTTTTTTGAATGCCTTTTTCCGCCGGGTAGTATTGAGCGATTCGTTGTAGTAGGGTCTAAATTTGGGTCATCCGCTTACGGTAAACCTCGAAAAAAAGATTAATGGTAATAATTGATATTGCTAACTGACTAATTTAAGTACAACAGCAATAACAGAGGTGTTTTGACTTTACCAAATTGAAAACTGTAAAGCAAGGAAATAATTTAATTGTTTGAATTTCGCTTTTCCCAAGTAGCTTTAGCTTAAGGCAATTATTGTAGATTATTTATTTTAGCCTTTTATCCTTTTATATTAGTGTTTATTCTTTGATTATGGAGTATTGACAAAGTGATTGTGTCTTATCCACGAGTCTAGGACGATATTATTTCATTTGAGGATAGGACAGAGTTACGCGGGATCATTTCATTTCCTAACTTTTTTAAGTGCTGGAGGTTTAGTTTGGACAACTTATTCGAGCTATTCGTAAAATCAGGAGTTATATTTGGGATTTGAAGAGTTCAAGGTGCCCATTTCTTTCTTCAGCAGATACTATCTATAATTTAAAATCGGCTGAACATTAACTGACGGCACATCGTTTTCACTGTTTCGGTATTCAGAGCACCATGTGTACATGCACAAGAAGTTCTTACATGGCAGGCCAGCATTTTTAAGATACGCCTTGAATAAAAGACTATTTTATATTTCAGGCGCTCAAAAAAGAGGATGATGACTGGGACAGTCGATCAGAGCATCAGCAGCAGCAGAAATCGTCAAACGAAAATGAGGTAAGGACCTACTTTCATGAAATGTGATGTCTTGTCCTAAGTTTTAGGAAATTATTGGGATAAATTGAGATCGATGGAACTTAAAATTAATACGTGTAAAAATTTCCTTTTAATATTTAGGACGTCCAAAATGAGCCACTCTGCCTACGGTATTGTTGTATATATTGTTCAACAAATTTCCCGTCCCAGTCTGCCCTCTCTCGCCACATCATGTTACTTCATCCTACAGTCTACTCAGCCCTGTACAACAATCCGTCAGCGTCTACGACGTCGTCGTCAGCAATGGACCAGCCGGTGGAGTCCCCGCCGGAACCCCCGCCTCATTATCGGAGTGGTGGTAGGGATGGCGGTAGACCCTCTTCGTCTGAAGAAATGAATCACTCACCCCCAGGTCCTGGTGACTTGGATGAACATGTTAGTCAACAAGGTGGAATTGTATGTAAATTTTGTGGTAAACCATTTCCGGAAGTAAGTATGCTCATCCAACATTTACCGATACACACCGGCGAGAGACCGTTTAAATGTGAATTTTGTGGGAAAGCTTTCAAGTTAAGGCATCATATGAAGGATCATGCAAGGGTTCACACGGGTGAACGACCTTTTCGCTGTGGTTTATGTGGCAAGACATTTAGTCGGAGTACCATTCTTAAAGCTCATGAGAAAACTCATTTCCCTAAGAATAGTTCTGGAGGGGTCTAGTCCTAGTCTCGTTTTCCCTTTTTTTTTTGCTTTGTCTTATGTTGTTTTTGATATTACTACATATATCATTATATTATTATTTTACGCTAATGTAACTATGAATTCATTATCGCTATTATTATGAGTATTCATCGTCCTCATGTTATTTACGTACACACTTAATGCGAGCCATTTGCTCGCGCGTGGTTTACTTTGCACAATTTATAATGCAATATTTAATTTGAATCTCCTCGAAAGATTTCTTTTGTTTTCCCTTGTGAAAACGACTTGCGTTATCGTATTCACGTCAAATAATGAGTAACTATAGAATATATTGTATTTACAGTATTTTTAGGAGTTGAGATGTGCAACCGCTACAAATATTGTGAGAGGTACTAGGTAGGCAAGCAAATAAGATGTCGTCTACCATTATTATAATTGTTATTACATTACTATTATTATTATCACTATTATTTTTTTGAAGATAGGAACATAATTTCACATCGTCGATTCTAAAGTATCGGATATATATGGGGTTGAGATTTTATGGTGTTATTCCAGTTCCAATTTTTTTCGGCACTACGAAAGTCTCCAACTTCTTCAACATTATTGTTATTACTTATTTTGATAATGGTATGCCTACTCGGTCCGGTTACGACGTATCTTCAACGAGACCTTCTGTCAACTGTTGCTCTTATATGTATTAGAATGTACCTACATAGTTATTATATTATTACCTTAAATCGTCTCAAGCGTGTAGCAAAATCATTGAAGAATTTATTTAGAGCAGTCGTAATTCGACCGTAGTACATAATTACATATAAAATCTACCCATATAGGTATACACATGATTTTTAAAAAATCGCTGAACATTATTCCTATATTCATCTTTTCGCCTGATCATGAGTACCTAAATTTGAATGTTTCTCGTAATATGTACTGTGTTGTGCGGTGCATGAAACAGTTACTCAAATTAATTAACCAATGCCATTTTGCCATAATAAGGTAGATTGTAGACAAGTAGAATTTCTTATATATGAAATGTAGGATATACGTACTGTAGAGCTAGATTTGCAACAAGAGAAATAAGCAACGTTAGACTGGTTTTTCAGTCATATATTTATATCTGACACATGCAAAATAGTAGAGGATGGTGTGAGGGATTTTTTGTGAGTTACCCGACTGCTCCTTAGAACACACGAATTTTTTTTGTTTATTTTTCTTTTAACGTTTACGGTGTTACTGTATTCAGACTAACTAATCTGTAGTTACGGTTCACGTACTTTCCCTTGTTGTTGAATATAAGTTGTAGCAGATGCCTCTTTTGAAGACCGAGTTGTTATTGAAATAAAGGTGATAATGGAAGGTTAACTAGGATGTACTAAAAAGCTATGGTGTAAACATTATGAATTGGGCGACACTCTCAGTATTATGGTGATGTAATTATTATCGTTGTATATTTGGACAGAATTCCACAATTAACTGTAACGAATAGTAAGCATTTTCAAAGTATTTCGATTGTTGACACTAATTTTATTATTACAGATTACAGAAATGTAGGGCTAGAATCTACTACACACAGAGTAGGAGCAGCCATCCTAGTGTTCCTTACCGCTCATTTGATAAATCAACACTAACGAATATATGTACACATTACGCGAAGTTGAACCTGTATTTGTAAAAAAACTTTTTCTGGATAACATCGGTTTCGTATTTCTGACAAATATTTGCGCAAAGTCTATTTTAATAATTGATCCCCAGTTTTCTGTCCCGAAATAATTCTGTTATGATTCTAGCTGTTTTTTTTACCATCAGCCCTTGTCCGTGTAGGCATTGAATCTTGTAATATCATGCTAATTACCAGGGTACATCGAAATTCCATGAACTATGGATCATTTTGAGTATATCGGGCAAATGTTGTGATACGTTAAAAAACTTCGCACGGCTCTGCCGACCCTTTGCTCTGTGGGTCTTACTTTATACGCATTTCCTTTCTTACATTTTTAACCAGTTTTTTGGACCTACCCTAAATTCAAATTTTGCAGTAACAGCGTCGACATATGAAAAGAAAGTTTCAGTTTCAGAACAAGAATTGTAGAGCAGTTCATTACTAGCCTCGAGGCATAGCTTGACTAAATATAAACACACATTTGAAGTTGCGGGAAATAACTCGAATCACTCATACTCTTGAATCGAGCTAAGAATTAACTATGAATAATCTGATGAATTTTTTAGGATCAACATAAGGAAAAATATGAATAATGTAGCGAATATATATATTTAATGAAATTTACTATAGTGTTGAAAGCTACTACTAGGACAGATGTTTCCAGAAAGTTAAGAAGTAAATGGAAAAAAGTCACTAGATTTTTTGACCCACCTTACTGGCAGGCGTTTAATATGTTGAAACGTACACATGTAAAGGGAGTTGTAGCACATACACACACTGAGTATTACATAAATAGTCTTATTGAACCACGTTTTAATACTAGATACAAATATATGTACACAAAGCGTTAGTACCTATATTATTGCATGTAGGTATCTGTTCAGCCTGTATGATCTAATTACTATATTTGATTCAAATTTAGTTGGTGTCAAAAATTCAAGATAGTAGCAGTTATAGCTGAATTTATCAATAATTTTATTATTATTACTAAGAGCGCGAAGGGCAGGTTTGGATTTAAAAGTATTACCCAATTATTTGTTTATTAATAATTTGGGTAATTTATATTTTGTATCCAATTTCGGTATGGGATTTGGTCATGATAGTCATTTTTTTAAACTTTAGAAGTTATGGTACTCACAATAATATGGGTTTGATTTTTTCAAATGAGAAAGAATGAGGATTATAATGTTAAGGAGTCCTTGGACTTGATAATTCGGGATTTTGGGTAAGATTTGAACGAAAATGGATTTTTGTGGGGGACAATGTCAATATAGTTATGTGAAAAATGCCAAGTTAATGCGACAAAGCTGTAAAATGTCAACCCCGTTTTTAAGACTACATAGTAGTTATTACGTGCGAACTACATACATATACACATACTATACCTAAAAACTACTTATTGTACCAGTTTTGCTATAGCTTCCGTTTTGTCAAATTAGTCATGGATTTAATCATATATAAGGTGTATATACATAAGTGAATGCTGTAGTTGTATTGCGATTACTATTACTAACAGTTAACACTATAGTCTTTAAACGGGCATGTTTTCAAACACTTCTATTTGCAGTACAGGCTTTGTTCTTAAATTCATTTTGTCTATAATGTTCCTTAATCTTTTGCTCTTGTTACTGAATTAATCTGTGCTAAATCTGGTTTAATTAATATTCATATTAATTTTTAATTCAGATCGTTGTTATTATTATCCGAGATGGAAATAGTTCTAATTAATTATTCGCAATCATTTTTTTGTTAATATTATTTGAATTCTGAAGGGTTCCTTTTTATGGCGCGGAAAAATGGTAGTTACTGCATAAAAAGGTATTGATTTGTTAAAAAGACGAATTAATTCAAGGGTTATTAGTAATTGTAGTAAAAAATTTTTATTATTGCTTGCCATAGTGAGAACAGGGAATTCTTACAATTATAGCTAAAGCAAATATTAAAATATAAAACATTACAACAAAGCAGAAAAATACAGGATGTAGGTAAGGCGAAAATTTACACAAGATTACTATACCACAAAACTCATATAAATATATATAAATTCGAGTACGGTATCGATGCAAACTCTTTTAATTCTGAATTTTATTGTTCGAGGGCATGCTCTAACTAACTGCGCGACTGTAGAAGGGAAATTTGTTCAATTGTGTGTACAGACAGATGCAAGAAATATCGGTGATGAGAGCTAAAAGGAACAAAAAACAGCAATTTTTTTAATACCTCCTTTGTATTCCTACAAAAAATGCTTATACATTATACGTATCAATTATTATTTTTTTAGAAAGATTGTACGGGAAAATGCTATAGAGGGAAAAATTCGATGGATTTTTCGCACATTGTTATTGGCAGTGTGTGTTAATAATGAAGGCTTCCTAAGTAGGTTTTCTCAGTGAACCGGTCTGTGAAAATGAAACATAAAGATACGTTGGTTAACCCATATAGAAATGAACAATATTATTGTTAATAATAATTTTATTATTGTTATTTTTGAAAATTGATTTTGATGTAACTATTTGGAATTATAATGATAACTATGATGAAGGATGAGCATTGTACAGAGTCGATGTGTTAGAAAAAACTTCTGGATCTGTAAAAAAGTTAGGGTATATGAGAATGGTAGGGAATTGTTTAATGGGTATATAACAACAACAGCTTTAAAAAAGAGTTCTTAAAGGCGCCTTTCAGAGAAATTGTGTACCTTGATTGTGTATAGTATAGTAAGGAATAATTATGATACGAGTCTAAAAAATGCAGGCATGTAGTCATCCAAGAAGAAGGAAAGGATTGATTCCCCGAGAATATTCTTGTAATTTTTAATGGTGTTGGAAATGGTCATTTTTACAATTTATTATTGTCAGACTGATAACTAAAAATCCAGCTCCATTGTAACAGTTGAGGGGAGTTTCTCAATTCTGATTTAATGATAGAAACGCTTGGAAATTAATAGTTGCGCAACACAGTTTGCCTATTAAATTATTGTAGCATTGAAAAAATCTGAATCGGCTATATATGCAGTTGTTGTTGTTGTTGCTATATTTTCCTTGTTGTTGTCTTTGTGGAAACGAAAATTTAATCCGAAATGTAAACTGGAAGAGAGAATATTCCCTGCAGATTGTATGCTGAGGAGATCTGTTGCCATGCCAGTGAAATTGATGGAATGGTCAAAAAGAGAGACACAAAGGTGAAGTAGAATCCAAAAACCGTGAGATTGTCACTGTTACTATGTAATATTAGGCGGTAAAGTTAATGTATTGTATAGTAATATCAAGTACGAGCTATAAGAGAGTTATTGTTTAAAAAAAGAGACAAGTCAAAGAAATGTTTTCATATTATGTAATATTCTATTAAAAATAAATTGCTAGCTTATATATATTATATATATATATGTATATGTATAAATATTTAAATGACCATTTCCAGCTTCCAAAGAGTTTTAGTTTGAGCATATAAAAATTATATTTGTTACAAAAATGGTGGAGATGAAGATCGCTGTATTGTAATTATTAAGTCATCTGTTTTGTGTATATAATTGTTACTATATGAAGACAGGAATTCTCCTTTTTTTTTACAAAATAAGGGATTCCAACAGGTACGTTGACCGTACTGGAAATTATTTTATCAGCGTTCACATACCTGGACATAAGTAGGAATGTATGGGAAAAGTATAAGAAACTGACAAGTGTATTGGATACTATGTGAACAATATGCGAGAAATCTGATAGTGTTTGTACACATCTACCTCCGTTGTTGGCTTGACAAAAAGTAACAAGTTGTGGAAATCAGAGGGAAGTTGTGTTTAACATATATAGAGAAAGAAAACACGAAGAAATTGTAACATTGTGACCTGTGCGTCTGGTGATGTATTGAATGTCATGTGAGGATGTCATGAGTATGTATCTGAAACAAAAAGGAAAGGTTCAATTAATATTCAAATTCTCGCAGATATCATCGCTCTTTTTTCTTTTTTTTGATGAAGTGTGTGTCGGTCTTTTTTTTACAATTATGTCTAAAGATGTCTCTTTCAGATGTAATTGCTGTATGTTAAATGAGGAAAGAAAAAAAAGCTTGATTCTGTGAGAGAGGCAGCCTTTAATTATTGTAAAATAATATATTGAATGGGAATTGTTTGTGATATAATGTGTGACCTGACGTTAAAAATGGATATAAGAATAATGGAATTTCTTTAATGCTGTGATTTTAAAAATGAAAAATGTTTTTTAAGGATATAACTACAATAATATTATTAAATATATATATATAGATATATATTAAATAATGCAGTGTGATATTGGAGATCTCGAGATAAAAAAAATGGGGGGGAAGCTGAGAAAAAGGGAAGAGTGGAATACGGAACGGTACTACATACAAAATATGGAGAGCAATAAATAAATGTTGATTTTTTTGCGTTGATATCTTACAATAGTATTCTTTTTTCATTGTAATCATCATCATAATCATTTGTCATAGAAAATTCCATTGCAATTGTTATAGTGATCATTCATCCTTTTTTTTTGTTCTCCCTCATCGAGTAATTTACATCCTCTGTTTTTTCAAGGCTTATCGATCGCACGTTCAGGGATTGCAGCTATAGAAACACGACTGCTGTTTAACCTACTTCCGACCGACATCAACTGGCTGCAGCAAACTAAAACTGGAGCCAGTATTTTTTTAATTCATGATTTTTTATCTTCCACAATACAGATTGTCTTTCGTTGAGGCTTTGTCGTTTTTAGGCTTTCCATAAACATGTGAAGGAAATTTTTTCAGTTTATAGATCACCTGATAAAATAATGCAGTCAATAAGAAAACATGCTGAACCTGTAATATTTGGAAAAGGAAACTGGGAAAGCAAATCCTTGTTGTCTATCTTCCTTAGGGTAGGATGTACGTACTATAAAGGAGAGCCAGACTGTCTGTATGCTTACTTACGCACTTTGTGTATTTAAGAAGAAAATGCTGGAGGAAGGAAAGTCGAGGTTGGAGAAATAGCAGCGGATTTTACAAACAACTTCTATACATAATATGGACGATGGGAAACAGTGAAGTTGTGTGTCGGGATAGTTCTCGGACTGAGCCGAGAAAGTTCAGTGCTATGTTCCACTTCCGTACACCTGCAAATAGCTGCAGTATGAACGTGCAGATAGATATAGGCAATGCTATAGAATGTATATGGTTCATTCTAGTGACATCCTTCTCTCGTCAAGGTTTCAGCCAGAAAGTTTGTAATTGGTACGTATGTACTTATTCATGCTGTGTTTGTCCTGTATAAACAGAAGAGAAGGCTTGGAGTGCTATACAACCACTCTACTCTGTATGTTAAAAGCTCAGTGGACGTGTACAGCTTCATTTGAGTTGAGAAGTTAAAGTCTATACATGATTGTATACGTAACAGTATAGAGGTAGACGTACCACTTGTGTTTTCTCCAATGGACTATGGACTTTTCATGAGGCATGAAATATTATGTGGAGATAGCAGTCTATCTACAGTAATGAGATGTGAAGATACACCAGTCATAAAAGCGCCGATGGTACTGATAATAACTTACAAACTCAGGCATAGACAGCTTCCACACGAATGCTTTCCCTTTGGGATTTTAAGAAGGTCTTCGCACAGAGCTGGAAATTTTAACTTCTCTCCTTATCCCTGTACATATCAACTGTCTTCAGCTTGTCATTTCCACTGAAATTTAATTTTCTTTTTAAACGTTAAAACAGCAAGTGCGAATGTTGTGCTAAGCTTACTTATCATGTAGAAATTAATGTCATTTTGTGAAACAATTTTCTTATGTAAGCTAATTTCAAAATGGAGTTGTTTTTAACAAGGATATAGCATTGGGAAATTTTGAAAACAGTTTCTATTCTTTAGGTTTTAGGAAGTAGTCGACTTTACTATCCGAAGAAGTTATTAACTTACGTTAAGGCAATTCGCGGATCTTTGGAACGACATTTTTTAATTGGAATATTGGAACTATTTTAGGCTTAATAAATAGCGTTAACCAAAGAAAATTCATTTGGAATTTGGATGGATGGAATGTTAATGTAATTCGAGTTGATCAATTCCTTGAAATCGCTTCCACTTTATCGTTCTTATTAATTTCAGTCTGTGAGGTTAATTTCAGTTTTTGGTACGTACTGATTTCATTTGCTGGTGCTCAAAACTATTTTAATTGGGAGTGTAGCCGTTTTAGGAGCGGCACAATTTGGTTTGGGGCACGATATTTTTACCCAGCACATTTTTTGGTAAGTGACGTTAGTTTATGATTTAGGGTGTTATTTATGTCAGTGGCTCCACTTATGCTTGCGGGGGTATAAGTTTGTCAGCGCCATACTTTGAGCCCTTAGCATGCATGTCTCGGTCAGTTGCGCCACCTGTATTAGGTAATGTAGATTTTTTCTAAATGGCCAAGTGTCAATAAAAATCTCTCAACAACCAGCTCCAGCCAGTAAATGTTAGTTTATTAAACGGTATTAGTGTATTGTAGTGACTGGTTTCGAAATTCTCCATTCGACTCTGCAGGTAAGATAAAAAGTGTTTCATAAAAATGTTGTTTGAATTTTGGATGACAGAAAAAATCGAAAACTCTGTTTCTTTATATGATGTCATATTGGGTGAGTGATTTGGGGATAAAATATACATGGAAACTTGCGTAACATGTTTTAGTATTGATAACTGTGAGTGAGTAGGCAGGTGGCAGGAATGCAGGTTGTTCTGGGGTTTTTCGAAGTCAAATTCTGAGAATTGCATGTAAAGTGGCTGGATGCATGTAGATAAATGGGAAGTTGAAACTCCAAACATGTTTCACATAAATGAATAAACATTATATTACACTACACTACTCCAATGATAGTAGAACACGTACTACTGAAACGCAACTGGATAAACAGGACCATTACATATGCAAATGTTTAGGTTCCAGCCTGGACCCTCTAGTCCCAGAGGAATTATACAACGTTGTTCCTAAAACAACCAACAGCCTATAGGTCATGAATGAGAACGTGGGTGAGAGTTCGAGGGAGTGTGGCAAAGGAGACGAAACAATGTGAATCTATAGAGCGGTAGTTACATATTTATTTTTATTTACACTGAATGGACTAGACAATGGAATGGAGTTTGTTACATGATTTTTTAAAGGTCAACAATAAATAGTATAACGAACAATAAGTAATAATTAATAATAGTAATTTAAATAGCTTACGGATCAATGAAGTATTTAGTAGTTTTTCATTATTGCCATAATAACATGTATATACATATGTAAGTTAGTACGATGTGAGTACTATAATTAATTAACTAAGGAGGCGTTGTTTTTCTGGGTAGAATAATTATATCTGTTGAACACGACTACACATTTTTGAGTTTTACTTTTCCCGATTTTTCGTTATTCTTATTCTTCATCTTCTTCTTTATTTTTTTATGCAGCTTGTGAAATCATGAGCTTTTAAGGCAATGCAAAAACCCGCACTCAAAACAACACTAATGTTGACATGAATAAAATTCCACTACTGCCTAGAGCCATCAGACTCATCCCCAGGAGCGCGGGGGGCATGACCTGCTCACCTCCGTTGCACAATGGCTTGTTGCATGTACAGTATGTCACCATTACTTCGAAGGTTCCTGCACGCGTGTAGCACCTCTCAGCTTGTCCAGCACCCTCATCATCATCTGCGTCCTGCAATTATCAATCGTCCATTTAATCATCATTATATTATAAATTTCTACAATTTCCATTTCAATTATCTCCTCGATATTCCCTAAGGGATGCATCATTAAAATATCTATTGTCATTACAAACACCGGAATACTAGTGTTGTGTAGATCCATGTTTACTATTGACACACAAAGAGCTAACGTTTGTTTACATTTTTTGCCATTCCAACATTCAATTTCCTATAGCACATTGTATTTACTTTGCTTTCCAAACTTTTCTTTCTTGCTCGTAGTGTAGTGTGCAAATTGAATATGAGGTAAAAGAAATTCAAAGTGGGTAAATAAAAAGCAAATGGAATTGGCATAGAATATTTATATGCACTCGGAGAAAATACATGTGAAAGAAAGAAGAAACCAATAGCCTCAATTACCAATACTGTCTTGAATTACATAGTGTGTAATATTACTTTGCCTGTAGGATTTCATTCTCAAGGGAAATATCCCATGTTCACATGGTACTTGTTACCTTTTTTGAGCGTTTGCTAAAAAGCCCTCCGCATATGACAGATGCGCGCGTTCTCTGGAGTCTAGAGGAATCCCATACCGACACACCTTTCTATGTACTTATTTCTAAGTATGTTACATGCTCAAAGCTGTAATAACTGAAATTTCCTAATAACCAGGAACAATCCTTAATTAGAAAGTTGCTGTATAAAAATTGTCCCTAATAAACACTCTGTTCTATATAGATGAAAGAGTCCTGGTTTTGATATAAAGAAAGGTTCAACCATAAGAGCAGGGGAGACTAGCTGAAAAGAAAGTGCTTTCTTTCTGCCAACTAATTGAATGGGCTATATACGGAGAAAGTGCTCTGCTCCTGCGAATATGTACACGTATGTGGTATGTGGCTACTGTTTTACATAATGCTCTGCTCAACTCTATTGGCAGGAGCTCTTAGGACTTAAAAAGTTTTTTTTATTGCTGACAAGAATTTTATTTTTGAGGAAAAAATTTTCATGGAAAAAAATTTAATGCAGTATACTTACAACATCCCTTGCTGAGGCCTTCTTATCCGGTTCCCATCCACAAGCACGAACCACACGAAAGTCGGATTTGTTGCCCAAGTTCACTATGTAGAGGGAAATTAATATTCATTTTATGCTTAAACAGCTAATTCATTTAACTCAGGCGACACGCATTCCTGTACAGATTTAAGGTATGCTCTGGAAATACTCGTTCAAAGAAGAGAATTAGCAAAAATTCTGCATCGGCTATTAAAAATGTGTTGGAATTCTATAAGTCTTACAACTTGAAAATGATTTTCATATTACAAAGTTATTTACCTTTTTGAACATTTTTCCGACAGACAGTTGCATTCCTTCCAGGAAACATTTGATCGCAATCCACATCCGCAACCGTAGCATTACTGAAAGGGTCCCCACAATAGGGATCTCTGGCCGAGTTACATTGGTAACATCTAATACTCAAACCTGTAAAAAATCATTGGATGGTTCAGTATGAAAGTTTAGTTTAGAATTTTCAACCATAGATCTTCGTTATTGACACTTTCCTGAGGAAACATAATTTTTGATGGGTAATAAAAAATTACCCCAATATATCCTTGGGGTGTTGAAGGAGAAATACTATGGGAGAAACAAAATTTTTAAATGGGGGAAGATAAATTTATAAAATATTGAAGCCGTTAGGATATGGCTTTGAAGAAATGAAGAGGTTTTGAAAGGAAATAATTCTCGCAATCTTTTCCCTGAAAGAAAGACGGAATAGAAAAGAGGGGAAATAGAAGCTGGTGGGGAAATAAACCAGAAAGTTTTAAAATTTTTGCAAAGAAACGAGGAACTCACCTTCCCGTAGACAAGTAACAATGAAGAGCACAACTAATATTTCAAAATTCATGTTGATTTTTTAAAATGGCAGTGTTTGTTGACTGGAGAAAGAAGAAAAACGCTCGGTGCTGACTGCGAAAACGGAGAGAAGAGGGAAATAGAGAAAGAGAGAGAAGAAAAGAAGGTCGGGTAACCTAGCTAGGAGGTTTATGCGAGGCAAACGGAGAAACCGATTATAATGGCGTCCACAGAATAGAAACCTGGATCGATAATCCAGGCGGAAACTTGTGGTATGGTGCTGCCCGATCCGCCTAGAAAGTACTTCTTCGGTTGACTGAAGTGACGTCATGGAGGCAGGTTTCGTGGAGAATATGCTCTCAGAAGTCGATTTCCCCAAGTCTAATCACGGTGTCTACTTCAATGACGTTCTTTTTGCGTATATACATAAGTGCGTGTATAACGCTACCACTACTGAACCACTGGTCTTATTTTTTTGGCCTGACCGAAATCTTATAAGGCTTCACGTATTGATTACCATTTAACTGGAATCCAAACATTTAGCATACAGAAACCAGCCTATGTATCCCTATAGTCATCGTGTGCTGGAACACGTATTTTCTAGAATTTGCCATGGTTACATGAGGGTATAAAAGTTGCAGGCGTTGCTATTTTGGATTATAACTTGGAGCTTTGTCAAGTCTGGACGTTGAAGCCAAGGCTACATTTACATGGACAGGATGATATACATGGACGTTATGTGACAAGGATTATCAATATCGGGGTTTTAGATCCACACAGGTTAATTTGACATAGCAAGTTCCTCGGCCTACTCAAGTGTCTCTGTAGACGTATGGATTCGGTGTGGAGCATTAATATTAACAATTTATATGGACCCATGAGTAACTAGAATTCATGCAGGTTTGATACCCGCACTGGCACAATATATGCAATGGTGTAATAAATGCACCTGCAATGCTTTTTTCTACAATAATTTCTCGCGGGCGCAACTTTGATTCTAATTTATGAAACACGAACATGGGAAAAACATTTTCACTGATTATTACAAGTTTCAATGTGATTCTAAACTGTTTAGTGTGCGATAATACTTCCAATGTTAAAAATTTAGTTTAAATATAAATTGTTGCACGTACAGTTTTCGCTTCAACTGAAGTTTTCAGCTTCATTGACGGCAGATATTTTTGTTAACAGACCGCGTAAAACGCACCGATTAATATACATAATACAGCAAAATTAAATAGCTAACAAGACAACTGAAGGTTATGAAATACGAAACTTTATTTCATTGTAAAACTTAACATTATCAAAGCTTGAACCAACACTGTGAGTACAAAAAACTCGATTAATTTGTATTTTAAGTATTTTAAAAGCATAAATGTCATAAGTACACTATAAACAAATATCGATACATGATGTTTTCAGCAATGACTACCAAAGTTAGGCGAGCCATTAAAAAATTTCGATGAAAAATTACACTGGCGGTGTACTACTATCAAATATAAGAATAACTAGAACTAATCATACATATTTTGTCACGAAATCAGCTGAAGTTGGGTTTCTGCTTCGAATACGGACCATTTGTATTCGGAGAACTGAAACGTCTTTCCCTACGACCATCATTTGTACTTCCTGGCCCATTTGTATCACCATCTTCTGCGTTCCATCTATTATCTTCACTTTTTCGTTCAGTAGACTCACCATTTGCATTTCTACTTTTCTTTTCCGGTTCCTGCTCGAAACAATACAACTCAGAAATTTTCCGCTTCGCAGCTTTATTGATATTCACACCTTTTTCTCTCTTGCATAATATCGACTGTAGAAAATATTTTAAAAAATTATTTACTAATATCGAGCTTTTCCCTTAACGACTGAAATGATAACTCAAGTACTTTAATTATACCTTATGACCCCAGTTACCGCAATTAAAACAAATGAAAAAATTAAAACAATTTTGAAATCGATTTAGTCGAAATGGTCCGGGTAAATTCTCCCCCCTGTCGATCTTTCCCAACTGTTCTTCCAACTCATCCGGATCTATCCACATGGATTTTGAAGGATTAAATGGAATTTTCTGTGGAAAAAATATCAATGCCAAATACAATGGGATAATTAACAACCACATATCACCAGTAACCATCTTTCTTTAGAGAGAAAAACTATTAACTTTTTTACATTACTGATATCTTCTCTAACTCCTACAAGAAACCAAAAGACTGCATCTTCCTTCTCCATTTCAGCCGAGGAATGAAGACTTGTCTGAATTCTGAAAAAATTTCAAAAATTCCTTCGTATTAAAATTAAATTAGGAATTCATTAATTCAACTTAAATAAAATCATGATAATAAGCTTCTTTGCAATTCCAGTAACTATTAAATCTCCCTCACCTTTTCAAAAACACAAGACTTTTCTCATCTGCTTCCTGTTGAAAGACGGGTAATGGGAGTTTGAATTTGACCCAGTCCATTTTCGAGTATTCAAGGACACAAGCTGTAGACAATCGCGACTGAAAAACAAGAATTTATTTACCCCAGGCCCAGCAGGCAGAATCCCCGGATGTCCAATATTTATTGAATCCCCGCTTAAGACTTTCAAAAATATTCTTCTCTTTCTGCCATTGCGGCATGTCGTTGCCTCAGACTAAATTCTGCGACTCCATCCTGGAGTTTCTCTACTTCAAAAATATTGCTGGCGGAAATAAATCTCGAGGACGTCGCGTCGTCGTGTATGATGTTATTCATGCATGTTCCTGTGCTCTATATAGTGTGTGTACGAGGGTGACAACGTGGTTGTAGTATTGTCGAGGAACCTCGTGTGTGCGTACTGTAAAATAGTTTTGAGATATACTAATTGTTATTTACTGAAGGGACTAAAAATTTCAGAAGATGAATCTTGATAATCCTGAAGGGGAGTCTGCGGCTGTGGATGTGGACGAAAAACCGAGAACTTTATTTGTTGGAAATATACCTGCAACTGTGAAGAAACGGGACCTAGAACTTCTGTTTGGAGACGTGGGGCCTATAAAAAGATGTCACATTCAGTACCCGAGAAAATGTAAGATAGCATTGTGAAAGCAATTAGAGACACTGGAAAGTAATTTATGGTTTATTATATTAATTAGAATAATAATAAAAATTTTGTTTGCAGCGGCGAACAGTTCTAAGGACGAGCCGTTAGTTGCGTACATAACCTACGCGCTGACACAAGATGCAACAGCAGCCGTGGAAAAGTTTGCTAGCCATAAAATTGAGAACAAAAAATTGAATATTAAATTGGTGAAATCTCGAGTTGAGCAGCATAGAGAACCGCGGGTTTATCGAACTCCAGTTGAAGGCGAAGGTGTTGCTCAAGTTGAGGCAAACAAGGAGAAAGCACCGAGACCGAAAAAGAATCTGAAAAAAGCTCGACTTATTGTCCGAAACATTTCTTTTCAGGTGAGCGCAATAATAATCCTTAGTGATAATGTTTAGTTCGAGATGTGTTTATTATTTGTTGTATGTTAATAAATTATTTGTTTTTAGACTAATGAATTGAATCTAAAGAAACATTTTGAAAGCTGTGGCGAAGTTACGGAGGTCAATATTCTCCGAAAAAGATCGGGAAAACTGGTTGGGTGTGCTTTCATACAGTACAAAAATGTCCATGAAGGCTTTAAGGCGATGAAGGAGCTGAATGCAAAGGAATTTTTAGGTACTTCGTCATTCAATTTAATCTTCCAAGATAACGGAGGAATATACAATGTATTTCTCGGTAAACTTTTCAGGTCGACAAATTGTCATTGATTGGGCTGTATCGAAGGAAAAGTATCAGAAAGGGGGCGACGGTGGAGACGCGTCAGTTAAACCAGAGTTGGAAGATGTTGAGGAAATCAAGGAGGAAATAGAAGATAATAAGAAAAATAAAAAGGATAAGATCAAGTTGGAGGATGAAGAAGATGACACGGACGCCGGAGACGAGAGCGATGAGTAATTATTTGTTCATGGAATTAGAGGCGCAGGTACTAGTATTTAACTTATATGAGAGTATGGTAATAATTAATTAATTTTTAGGGAAATGGATTCTGATGTCCAGGAAATTGGTGTAAAGCCACGTGTACCTGTCAATTCGAATGATGCCGATGAAGGAAAGACCTTGTTTATCCGAAATTTAAGCTTCGATGTTACTGAGGAGGAACTTCAAGAATTTTTCCAAAAGTTTGGTCCCTTGAAATATGCTCTCATATGTAAAGATTCACTCACCGAGCATCCTAAGGGTACTGGATTTGTAAAATTTCAGGTACAAGAAAAAAATATTTGTTGACTTATTCCGTTATTCCTTTCGAATTTCAACAAAAGATGTAATGTCGATTGTACTGTAGGACTTGGAAAGCGCAACTGAATGTCTTACCAAATTCGAAGAAGATTCATCCAATTTTGTGTTACACGACCGATTCTTTTTTGTAATCATGGCTATGTCGAAGGGTAAATTGGAGGCGAAAATGAATTCAGGGAAAGAAAAAACTTCAAAAGATAATAGGCGGCTGTACCTTGCTCGTGAAGGATGTAAGTTTTAATTGTACACTAGCCTTGCAACTCCAATTATGAACTAGTTCTAATTTTTGTCTAATCTAATGTTTACTGCTTAGTTATACGACCTGGCAGTGATGCTGCTATTGGTGTTTCTGCAACGGACATGGACCAGCGAGCGTCAATTCACAAAGCAAAGAACCAAATGTTAAAGGATTTGAATATATTTCTATCTGACACAAGACTTTGCGTACATAATCTTCCAGTAACTTTAAAGGATGAAAATTTAAGGAAAATATTTTTGAAACATGCAGGATCTAATGCGAAGATAACCGAGGTATTTAATTTTTTGTCGGTTTTATTTTACCAGTTCAGCTGTAGTGTTTATTCATTAGCATTGCTCTTTAAGTCGAAACAGTGTTTTTTGAAAACTAATTTTCCCTATGCATCTTTCAGGCCAGGATAATGCGGGATCTCAATACTTTAAATCGAGATTCTAAAGGATACGGATTTGTTACCTTCACCAATCATGAAAATGCGTTGGAAGCACTCCGTAATATAAATAATAATCCATCTATATTCACAGCCAATAAGGTCAGCTCGAATACATGTATTTAAAACCCTACATTCAAAACTTCATTACGCTTGGGTAAATGTAAAATATTATTAATTCATTATAGAGACCTATTGTGGAATTTTCTTTGGAAAATCGGAAAGCTCTAGTCGCGAAAGAGAAGCGACTAGAAAAGAGTAAATCAAATCTAGGAAAACACAGTGATGAAAAGCATAATGAAGAAAATTCTAATGAGGATAGCAAACTAAGCAAACGTCAAAAGCGCAAATTAAAGAAGGCGGAGAGCGCCGACGATACAACTGAAATAAATGCTAATGGTGATAACAAACAAAGCAAGCGCCAAAAGCGGAAATTAAATAAGGCAGAGAGTTTGGACGATGTAACTGAAGAAAATGTAAATGACGATACCAAGCAAAGCAAGCGCCAAAAGAGGATATTAAATAAGACAGAGAATTCGGAAGATATCACTGAAGAAAATAACGAAAATGTCGCTGAAGAGGAACCAGCGAAGAAAAAGAAAAAGCTACGTCATAGAAAATCTGAAGACGATGATGGGCCAGCGTTTGTGGGTTTGAGTGGAAAAAAGGGAGTAACTAAGCTACCCAGCTTAAAATCCAAAGGTAAAATAACTCGAAAAAGCCTGAAGCGAACTCAGAAGAAACTTCCTCGAAGAATGCGAGAACCAAAGATGGTATCGAAAAAGAATCCAGACGCTACTGACAAATTGGATAATTTAGTTTCGAAATACAAAAATCAAACATTAGGAGTAGAGTCCAGCGAGAAGAAGCGTGGCAAAAAGTGGTTTGATTAGGTTTTAGAACGGTCAGACAATGTGACTATTGTAAGGGATAAAAGGCAGTGATGTTCAGTTGAACGGAGCTGGCTGAGGTTGGCACTGCATTGTCCCGGAAAGA
>JAQFXU010001970.1:0-23929 GCA_034693705.1 Spatulosminthurus flaviceps | reverse complement strand
CACAAAAATCTCAGTCGCTTTCTATGCGAATAGGTAAGCGACAGCGATTTTACCATCTAATCGCTTAGCGACTGCGACTGCGACTAATTCTGGGGCTATGCGTTACGGTTATTCCATTTTTAATTTTGATAACATATAAAATTTATTACTATCATAACAAATATCCCAATAATCACTCATGTAAAGTCTCCTCATGATAGCTTCTTTAAGTGGTAGGTTGACAAAGAGTAGGAGTAGGTTAGTGGCTACTACAAGCTACAACATAAGCAACTTTTCTGTGATTTCCGCGTATGCTCATTGACTTACGCTATAATTTATCATGTCGAACGTGGGCTGCTTACTGTAAGTGCAGGGTGTACTATAGGGTAAGCCCACAAACTATTACTTTCGAAAAAATGTTCTTGTTTCTTCTTGGTAATTAGTGTAATTGGTGGTGATTCTCTTCGATGTGAGTTGCACTCATCTTCATTCAAGACTGATTTTGTGATTTCTGAGCATAATTTACTTAAGTTGTTCTGACGGTGAAGGTGTCAGAAATGAGCACGTAAACATTTTAATGTTCACGCGGAAAAAATTAGTTTATATATTTGTTTATCTATATACATCATGCACATTTCGTGTATCTTGTTCCTTACAGTGCAATGCAATCATGCAAAGTCAATTATGAATGAAAACCAGTCTGGAAAACAACTACTAGCCGACTTTAATTTCAGAGAGTGAAAAGTAACGCTTGAATTGCTTGTCTGATTTGTTGGATTTCGTTTGCTATTACCGCTACTGTCACAAAGTACATCTACTTTATGATTCTTTCATTTGAATTTTGTAAATTAGTAGATGTATTTTTTATTATCATTTCCACAACTTGTGGAAATGACATTATTGGAATTCAATGTTAAGGCAAACTCGTTAAAACCGGCTCAACGCTTATGTAAATTTGCTCAGGTCATATGGTCATAATCAACATTACAACCATCAAGGTGTTACTTATGCGAAGGACAAATGAGCACGAAATCGGGATTAACTCTTGGAAAAAAATGGTGCTGTTTTATGTGATAAAAGGATATCTCAACTGCAGTCTTTAGAATGTAGGGAATTTGAGCATTAGGTTCTTGTTATTAAATAAGAAACTCATAATTATCCCTGCATTCGTAGAAATCGGAGTTTGCATGTGTTAGCTTTCGTCGTAGTGACAAAGCTTTATGTGCGTGGGGTTTCTTAAGGTTCCTGAGTGTGGTTTGTCAAGGGTGTGTAAAATCGCTGCATTATTGAGTTTTCGACAATTCAGCTTTGTCGATGCATAAACTTGGTTAAGGTTTTTTAGGGATTATCACGATTAGTCAAATGTCATTTGTACTTGCGTGGTTTCTCACGTTTGTCCATTACTAAATTATTTGCACACGGGTCATGAGCAAAGTACGTACTGGTTAAGGGATTTCGCTTTTATTTTGTCATGATGCAATCGTGCGTGATGCATGTAGTTTTATTGATATTTCTTACATGCGTTAGGATTTAACATTCAATTATTTTAATAGTATAGAAGAAATAAAAAATTGGGTATACTTTTTATTTTGTCTCCTCCTTTGTCCTTTTCCTTGAAGAACTTGAACTTCTCGAGCATAGAAGAGTTATTTGCTTTGCTGTTATTGGCCACATGGTTAGACGATGCAAGATTAACTGAGTTGACTGAATTGTTGTTTTGAGAACGGACGGAAGATTTTGACTGGACTCCACTATTCCTGCAATGAGTATAAAACAGAAATGTTGCATGTAATGAATGAAAAGAATATTATCTTTGCATTTACTGAAAATTAATGCTTAGATAATTTCCATCCGAGTCGGTACATTCAAATAAGAAATAAATGCAGAGAATGAACGATTCACCTTACTAAGGTGACCTTGGGAAAGGAAATGCATTAGAGCTTCAGCACAGTACGAGTATTTTGAGGAGAGAAGCTACAGTTCAGTTTTAATATTTATAAGCTCATCGTTTTAATGTGCTGCTGATAATTCCCAAATGCAATAAATACTCGCTAAGCGATTATTTTTTTGTAGCTTAGGAACACTTAATCGTATTTTTTTTAACTTCTTAATTTATTAAATACGTTAGAAATAAAAAAGGAGTAAAAGAGTCAATAGTTTGTGGTTGTTTTTGAGGCCGAGAGCTTAATTAATTATGTATAAGTTATCCTGACAAGAGTCGCTTATTATACTGGTATGAAACTGTAGAAGTAATTTTTATGTTTATATTGTTTATAAACTTAAGCTTTATCACTACCTTACAACGAGCTTCAGTTGTTTACTTATGGATTTGAAACATTACATACTTTGTTGGACTTTCAAGTCGATAAGAAACGGGTCGAAAAGATACCTACTTAGGCTACGGCAATACAAAATATACAAATACATTGCAATGTGCATAAATAGTTTCTTATTTCATGGGATGAGTTGATAACCCAGAATGCCCTGGAAGTTTCGGAGTAAAAAACGTATAAGGACCACTTTTAATTTATTATAGTCTTGAAGTAGTGTTACGCTGCAGAGGATTTACGTTTTGTGCAGTCCTAATATTATCATGCGATACTGTCATACGTAAAGTTTATTAATGGTCCTATCAATGTTTTTTGTGCAATTTCTGCTGGCACTGGTGTAACTTTTATTAAGAAGCTGTCGCTATAATCAGCATTGACGAATGATGTGTTTAATGTGGTATTATATCAGTGCGAGTCTTAATGGGAGGGTAATTGTGGGCTTTTGCCCCCCTACAAATTTGAATGAAAGAGCTTTTGGCGTGCTTTAGGTGGAACGCGACCACTACCATTGAATTACCGTGGGGACGGCAAATAGTATTGAATATAAGTCATCGCTCACCACATTATGGGTTTGAAATGTCATACAAATTTAATTTGACTCACTTCGCGTTGCTGATGTGTTTCTCATGTAGGGAAGAGCGAGCACTTGATGGGGCAGACGGAATGGAAGTCCGAGGTGTTGGGATGAAGGACTGTGGTATTCCCGAGACGGCAGATGGGCTTGTTGATCTAGAGCTACTTCCTGATGCTGGTTTCACATTCCCTATAAGGCAGATAAGACAACACTCCATTGGTATCACTCATTTATCAACATTCAAAAGATTATTAATTATTCACAAGGAAAGTGGTGTGAGTCGTGTACTGGGCTTATGGTATGATAAAGCATATGGATACCGCACCGCACTCTCCGCTTGCAATCCTCCAAGGCGGTTCCATCATACGGAAGCTTATTCATTCTTTCTCTCATGACAATAATAATGAAGTGTGTATATGTGTGTACGGAGAGTACCATTCACACCCCTCGCAGTATTTAACTGCTGCCATCCATTCGGGGAGTACAAAGTGCATTGGCACATTAGACGCATGACGTGCTTATTTTTTAAGGGTGGAGTAAACATCAACCCCATGTCACTCAAGTTAGTTCTCCAAACAATATTTTAATATAATAGAAAATGCAGTGTATTTGCAAGACGGATAGTGTGATTGTCATCGACGGATTATTGTAGGTTCCTAATCCTGCAACAATTGTCATGTCACTCCGAGGTCGCTTGTATTGCAAGTCTTTGTTTTTATCGTGCTTACCTTGAAGAAATGTGAAGGAGTACATTAGTTATGTTTTAGGGGTGGAACGACTCAAAGGAAATGAACATTGCGATATGTAAAGTTGCGCGTAACGCTTTATAATTTCCAATGACCACATTACCACAAACTTCTGAGTGCATCAATCATGTCACATATCCCTACCATGATTCTACTTAAAAATATAAAAGTACCCCCACCTTGACTCTTGTCTTGTTTTAACTATAAGTAAAATTCTTTTCAATCTCTCTTTCTTTTTTTCCTCTGACTCTTGACAACTTTTGATTGAACAAAGTCCCGGTTCATTTTATCACTAGGAGAGTTTAACCTGTCCTCAAGAGATATCCGTGACATTTTTGTCTTATATATATTGTCCACATGAAATGTTGATCTCGGTTTTTTCTTTAACTATTGTAATTATTCAAATCCACTCTCAGCTTGGTTGAGCGAGGGGACGAGTTATCATAAATACCCCTCTACCTACGTCCTCACATAGCCGATTCAGGATTCCAGTTATTACGCTCACTCAGACAGGAGGACCACCGCGGCGGCCACAACTTATTAAAATGCTTGAGCGTAACTTTAGTACAAGTGCTTATGCAGCCAGGGATTGCAATAAGTCCTATGGTGGTAGACAATGTATGTATATTGTGCAAATGAAACATGTTTGTAAAAAGCATGTAACACCAAGTCAGCCCAGAATTTACACGCCAAGCTATCATGTAATTGCCCGTCTGCAGTACATTCCCTAATATGTAGACACTAAATGATAATTTTTTCCCTCCAGTTTGTAGTGTCCTATTTTGTGAAAGCCAAACTTTTGACGCATTCGATCTTAAACAGCATATTAATCTCCGCCGGTTATCTCTTGACAAGTTAGCCAAAACCTATGAAACTAATTTTATACATACCATAAGAAATAATGCCTACAAATAGTATTGTTTCATGTCTACTCAAATATCACCGACTAAATTATTGTACATTAAAATAACTGGCACGAATTGCAAGTGGGTTGCACAGTAACAAAACATTATTCTCAAATCACAACTGATATTCGAACACACGCCAGGCCAGAAGGAATCCTTACTTTTTTATGTCTCCATTTAAGCCCAGTATGCTTTTCCAAACACGTCTAATTATACTGTGAGCTAATCCTCCGGATCAAATTTTATTCAGGGTTTTGTAGGTATGGAGAAAGGTTTTAGATAAACAAACACGAAAATGTCACAGCTACATTTTGCAAGTAGATTATATTGCTCGTAGTCCTTAAGATTTGTTTAAAGTAGTACTAAATGCTTTTTTTAAAGTTCATAACCTCGTCCTTGTAAAGTAAGTATGTATTGACAATTTTAAAGCAAATTCAGCACTGCACTAAAAAAAGATCTGCACAAGTTAACATACATGTATATATAGGATTTGCCATTTGCACTTAAATTTAACGCAGAGGCAATTATAGATTGAAACTTGAGCAGGTTATCGTTATGCATAAATAGGTACACCCCAAACTGAAGTGGTTGTTATTGTTTTAGTACGAACTGAAGCAACCGCACTGCCGTGAAACATGATACAATTTTGTCCCGAGCTTGGAACAAGTTTACGTTGGAATTTTATTCACGACTTTTTTCGACAAGATCTTTATAGGATTTTGTTGCACAATGATTAACTTATACATTGTCTTGTCAAGATTTTTCTTTATGGAATATCCTAAAGGTGTGAGTGTATACTTGCACCCGAGAACCAAATAAAAATAATGATTCCCTTCAACCTGAAACTTGTTCACCAATTATTACTTCCACTCCATAGAATGGCTAATTTAAGTCACTGTACACGAAACAGTCGGAGTTACTACGCGGAATAGTTAATATAAGTAGTAATCGAATCTCACTAATATTGCCAAGTTCACACGAATAAGCTTTTGACACAAGGAGTAATTCCAGACGAATTATGAAGGTAAATGCACCACGAAGGAGCAAATGAAAATTTACAAGTTCCCTATCCTAAACATAAGTAAGAAGTGAGCACGAGGAAGTAATCACACAGAGAGATATACTGTGGGAACTCGAAGCCAAGTTTGTATGCACAAGAAAAAGAGCGTGCAAAAGAGCAACTACATAGAATCATCCTTTGGAATGATCCTATTGTTGACTAAACTTGAAGAGATGAGTTTCACATGCTTCCATACAATCTTCACTCTCTCTGCGTATGATTCTCATATATGCTGTGTTTAGCCACACAGGAGAAGAAAATTTCCCCTGATGGTATACCATGCATCATGGCCAAGATCTTAACCAGACCCGCCCACAATCCGATTTCCAAGCCCAAGCCTTATCTCAGAATTCATCTATGTTAATGAAGTTGTCCTATAATTCGGCACCTGATGTTTCCCCTGTCATTCACAATCAGAAAATAATCCCACGAAGAATACTTCACATAGTACATACACACTCATTTTTAATAAAGGCAGGTCAATGCTCATATGTGATCAATACAAATTTCAATGAATATTTTTTTCTCATTACTACCCCCAAGATGTTTAAAACTATTAAAACCGGGCGAATTAAAGTGGCTTTCCTAATTTTTTTAGTCCCCTCCATCATCTCCATATATGAAAGAAACTGGAGCAGAAAAAATAATAGCTAAACTGAAAACGACAAGTTTATATCGCCTTATCGCCTAGTTGCATACCTCTCCCTCTATCGCTCTACCATTCTATACATCCGGACCTCAAAAGAATCTTATCCATTGTCGCATGGTTCGTGAGCAATAACGTCTGTGTTTTTTCGAAACACTTATGAATCCCACACAATAGTAAAATATGTGATTTTTTCTTCTTTTTTATGCCTAGAGAGAGAGAGACCCTTGCCTTGGTAGAATTCATTCCGGGAAGAATACTGCAGACAAAAACACATTAAGTACATTCCCATTCACCAGGCTCCATCCAGATCTTTTTTATTTGCATTTCACCTCTAACGTATAGGTAATTAAATGAATGCAGGTTCAGTGTAAATATAATGACTTGGAATTTTAACGTACATATGTCCCAAGCTCTTTGTACATGTATCTTTCTCTCCTCCTCTGAAGACTGTCTCACGCCAACAAAAATGGTCAGATGTCTACTAGTTCTTGTATGGTAGTCCTAAACCAGGTTTACCAAATCTAAATCGAGTATTTATCTGCAAATCAGACACAAGTAAACAGAAAGACAAGACATTTTCATATGTGCTTGCCACCATAAAAGGATCTGTTCCTCGGGGTGTTCCGTAAAAATAAGGCACTATACATTTTTTCCTGTATTTTTCTCTACATTTTACTTTGCTCATCATTTCTCAATATATCAATACCTTTCGTGGAGAATTGCTACTTTTCATTCCCAAACAATTTAAAATGTCTCATACCCGACAGTCTCAGTAGCAATCATGATTATGAATCGATTAAATAAAAATGTCTAAAAACGCATTAATGCATTCTGTATTGATATGACCTGATGAGTTAACATTCCATTGCTTTTTAAAATTAGGGGTGTCCAGCCTAAATGCATCAATGGTGAAAATATACATAATAATATTTACGTAATTGGCAATTTATTTTTACAAAACGGATGACTCTGAAAATACTTGTGGGAATAAATCCTCGTAAATTAAATGGAAGTTCATGTTAAAGAAATTTAAGTTAATCATCTGAAAAAAAATTAATGAAACTAACAACCAAGAAATGAGATATCCCATGGTTAAAATGATGGTAAAAATTTTAAGTACGCTGTAAATCCTGGCGAGAAATTAAGCTTTTATTGTATGATAAACTTGGAAGAAATGAGTTGAAATCTAAAGTCTTTGTATAAATTCAAACCACTTTTCTTCCTTTCCTACAGACACACAAGAACGCGACCACACAAACCTACTACCTGCAGGGTTCTGTAATGAACATTTTCTTAAGGAAATTATTTATGTAGAATACTAACTATAACATTCCTTAGTTTCATCCTTTGAGGTGTTGGGCCGAAGGAAAAAAATGATTAAAAAGTTGGTTTATGAGTTGATTTAGTGCCTTGAGCAGTGCCATGAGAGAGGTCTTGTAAAATGCCGCAAATGAAATCTATCTCTTTCTGATGAAAAAACTGCAACTTGTTTTCTGTTTAGAGTGTTTAGATAAACACAATTTATTGTCACAGTCACAGATAACTGCAACAATGGGTAATCATGACCATGGCTAAGATCTAAATACTAAAGAATAATTGTATTCCCTTATGTACATTTTAAATCATGGGAAAACTTTTGAAAGATACAATTCTTCTTTTTTTACATTGCACTCCAACTTTGAAGATGTTTTATCATTGATAATGTACCAATTCATTTATATTACATCAAGGAGCTTCTCTATTACTTATCCCTCGTGGTGCTTGTGATTCCAATCGGTTTTAGTTTATAGAAGCAAAATGTTATCGTAGGCACTAAATTTTTACAAGGAAATAAAATCATCGTTGGATTTAAAAAGGTACTGGATCTTTACCCTTTCTATATGAAATTGTTCGTGTTTGCTCAAGCAAGCCATATTAATTGTGTGCAAATTGTCACAAATGGCTACATTGCTGGCTCATAGCTTCAAACATAATTTAGCAACAAACACTTAATGGATCCTTTTACATTAGCAGATAGTAGTTTGAACTTCCCTTTATGGACATAGACTTGAGGATGCAATCTGATAAAAGGTAATTTTAACGCCTTTGCGCTTATAACTATGAAAGTCTTTATGTGAGTTCAAGCATTCATGTGATATGCTCCCTAGGCATTGAAAATGCTTTAAAAAATGAAACAGTAATTTTATTTGTGTTGGATGTTGTATTTGTATGTAGTAAGTAGTAAATAGTAGTAGGAAGACAAACCCATGCTAGTTTTGCCAGTTGTGGAGTTCTCACAACTCACAATGTACAAGTAGAGAATCTTGTTTCATGCAGGACAGGATAAGAGGATACCATAAAAGATGCACCTAGTTTGTCTTAGAACTTAACATTTTTCTGAGACACAACTACGAGGGAGATGAGAGCGTCCCCTTTGACAGGTTTCATTGTCCCAACGTATTTTCAAGAGACATGTTCTAATATGATCGATGGTCAAGCAATTGTGTTTTGTGGAATGGATTCGACAGCAATGATATTTCAGGAGTAGAAAGTAGTTGAGAGCTCTGCCCATTCACATACTCGCACTCCCTTATAATGTACCTTCAGCATTTATACTTACACGGAAAATAATATGAACATCTGAGGCTTGAGTAAAAAAGCTCCAGTAACTGCTGAGCGAAGGCAAACAATAATAATACTATTACTGCCGCTCTCAACTTTGTTGTTATTCTGTCCAAAGACATGAACACATGCACTCATCGCCTTCATGTAAGAACTGTACGTTTACTCAACAACTGTACCATCATATAAAAATCTCATCCAAATAAAAGACTGGGCCTCCTGCAGACTCCAAATAACATGAAAAAGTTTCTAACTCAATTTTTTTTCTAATGTTCTTTCTACATGCAATCCTGGGCTGGGGAATCAAAATATAATAACAAATCCATTGAGTAAGGTAAACAACAAATGTTTCACGAAATTACACGCTCCCGATATCAATCAATGTAATTAAATATAACGTGGGAAACTATATGATCTCACAATAAATTTCTTTTTACCGTAAAGATAAATTTGAATGGATGTAATGGAAAAAGTTGGCCTGGTATTAAATCCCCAATCTCATAATAGATGTATATTTTTTGACAATAATAATTCCACAAGTTTCTAACTCACCGGAACAAAAAATCCTGCACGTGACCTGTTATTATTTAATTTGAGAACTGTTTAACTTGTAATTATGCTAACACAGGTGTAGCTATATATGTAAACGCACGGGTTGTTTTATATAAAAAATCTTCTGAGCCCGCCGTGAATTATTATTTAATCACAACTTACACAGATTTGCCGTACCAATTAAAGGGGCTAATTACTTTTTTATCGATTCAAGAGCTACCAATGTACCTCCACTTATTTTAATTGTAAATCCACGACTGCACTGTTTTATGAAGACTTTTTGTATGTAAACAAACACGAGATTTTAACAGTCGTTGCTGGTTGCTTTTATGAGCTTCTGTAGCCACTTTATGCAATTGCAAGCTATTGCAGATGATTCGTTTAGAGAAAAGACCACGAGATCCACTTCATAGTAACTGGGAGTTTAATTCCTGATTCTGTTACTATAAAAATCTAAACCAAAGGGATGGATACTGAATTCACGGACTAATGCATTTCGGTTTTAGACTCGAGCACAACACGAGTCTTCTCAATGGGAATGAATGACTCACTATCATTGGGAACACTGACTCTGTTCATGTAATTCGAGGGTTGAAAAATCCAGACTGGAGTCTCACATGGTCCGCTGCCGATACTGGATTTATTTGTACACGGCCGAATAGTATTAGAAGCAATATGTGTGGAATACAAAAGCCTGTAAGATTGGATGAAAGCTGAATATAGATTAGCATGAAATAATAAGCTAAATGAGCTGAAGTCTCGGGTAGGGAAGCTGTGATGGGCGAGTGTGCTATGGGAGCCCAAAGGTGACGTTTAAATTGTTCTTCTGGATTAGAAGAGAACATATAAGGTATTCCTGCCCCACACTGTCCCGATAATAATAAGGGTGCACTCGCAATCAGTCAACAATGTTAACCAGGAGCAATTCACAAAAGTATGTGTAGTCTGAGGGGGTTCAGAATATCAAACCTGACCGAGTGGGAACTGTGTTTTTATACAGAAAAACACACTAACTCCTTCCACAAGCTATGTACATACGTACAACAACCTCGCACACGTCCCTACCACAGCTCAGTAAAACTTTTAATAGCGTAACATGTTATCCAGTGAAGTACACACAATGGACATGGGGTGAACTTATGCAAGAGGGCTGGGCAGCTCTACCTACAAGAAAATCATTAGTGTATCCATGGCCAAAGGGACTCACTCCATTTTTCCCAGTAAAAATGAACAAAGCTAATGTCGGTGCAATAATAGAAGGGAAAAAATTCAATGTCAACCCCCCAATGCATAATTCTTCTCACTTGTAGGTCATCCTTTCGGTTTACAGTAATAATTTAATATTTTTCATCTTCATTATTATACAGTCTCCTAAGTACTTATTCACATTTAATAATACTCGCGTCTCTTCGAGTACAATACACTACGAGTGAATATGTACTTATGCGTGACTGGAAGTTTTTTTTAGTCAAGTATTTTGTTTATTACTGGAGCGAATGCTCCAGGAAGAGTAGAATAGGCGGCTGTGAGCGGCAGTTTCCCTTTCATAAATCCTATTTCTCCTGTTACGATGGGTTGAGCTGATAGTCTGCAAAAGAAGTAGATTCTCTGCCTCGCTATATCTCTCCCATGCAACTTTTTGTGGATCTACCGAAAGGGAAACATAGAATGACACAATGAGAAGCTCCTCAGCATGAAGGACAAGTTGGGAGTAATATAAATAATGAAATAACTGACGTGATACTTTAATTTCATCCATTTGCCTGTACAGTATGAAGAGATTCGGTAAATTAGAAAAAGAATGAATAAATGACAGGTTGAAGATGTGACCGAATGTGAAAGGAAAATTCAGGGAGTGTCTCCCTTAACTTCCACACACAGATAAAGTCAGAGATGGAAGACACGCTGAATATGTAGATAGATATAGTTGTAGAGTTTTTAGTATCGTCCTTGTATATTTATTGCATTGTCTCGGATGAAATGATTTTTTTCTAGGGTACGGCAACGAGGAAGGTACACAAGGTTAAAAGGTAAGAGAAGTTCGTAAAAGAAGCAAAAAGCGAAACAAAATACGAAAAATTCTTTTTCACTCTCCATGCAATTGTTCACGTTGAGAGAGTACAAGGAAGGAGACATGTAGGGAAAAAGTCCAGAAAAAAGGGTATGATGAGCCTTGTAAAGACTCTTCTCCCCTTTTTCCCTTAAAAGGAATGGAACAAGTGCTTGATGTATCTCCTTGCATGGCACGATTCGATACCATATAGATAAATAATCATACTCAATGTTTCCTTTACCCCAACTTTCTTCCCAGCTTTCTGCTCGTCGTTTAAATCCATCTCTTCCTCCTTCACTATGGTTCGGGTCGTTTCTACTTCTAGAACTTTTTGGGCTCCCGGAAAAAATTCTCATGCAAAACATTTTTATCACTCAACAACACTCTCGTTGTTATACTGATTTTTTCTCCAAGAATTTTTTTAATGCTGCGTTTGCATATTCCCGTATATGCAGTAATCAGTTGGAAGGTCTCTTCTTATGATTTCAAATGATTGCTTCTCAACTGACGGAATCTCCGTTCTAAATTTGTCTGCAGTTATGAATTGATGAGAGCAATAACAATTTTTTTCCTCGGAAATGCTCAGAAATTATGAGGTGGTAAGGAACTTGCTCAGGATCGTTCTTTCTTTTTCCTTTCCTTTTTCTCCTTTAACCTTTTAAGTCATGATCATTTCCGTGACAGGGGGAAGCCGTGCTGAATTTCTTAATGCTATTCATGTGAAACTCTAGGATAAATATTGGTCTAGTATTTTTTTCTTGTGTGGTGTATGATCAACATCTCAAATAAGGCTCAGTTTAAAGGGAATAAAGGTGTTTGTATGTAGAAGTAGAGGGAAATTTAATGCACACGCAGGAATACAGCGATTAATTTCTACTAGATAAGATGGTCTATTGTGAGTTATAAGCTGTTGGTTAGTTGTTAATCAATGATGATTCATGCCTTGAAGCTACAACATTTTCGAGGGTAGAGTGCGAAAGACTCTCATCAGCATGAAGCACTATCATTTATAATTAGTGCCTAGAGGAATCTACATACAGTTACAAGGTGAATAAACCATTTCCAATGAAGAACTTGCCATGAAACCTCTTGAGTCCGAAATATTCAAAGCACTTGGGGAATACAGCTGGAATTTCCAAACTCTGGTTAAAATCAGTCTCTTGAGCATTCACAACGCAGCGGTTATATCCTGCCCACTGGCTTAACGTCAGTCTAATGAATAGTTACTAGTCACTGTTCCCTATCAATAATAAGGAAGCAATAGTCACTCAGTTGTCTTACAAGTTTCCATTTAAATTGAGTCGCCGACCGATGAAGGCTAAATATTATTTGGTAATAAGGTGTAGTTCTTCATACCTATTGTATGTACTTATCAGGCTAATTGTTTTGATTCCAATTGTTTTCATCAATTTATTCAATTGCTCCTTCGTCAAGCCAAATTTAGTTCATGGCGTAATAAAATTTAATGATATCTCCAAAAGTCCAAACCAATCAAGTTTTGTTCAAGCTCGATGATTTCTATACTTTGAATGTTTTTTTCACGGAAGATATATGGAGAAAGTACACTTTAGTAGATAGCTAAACTGAAGTTAAAGTTTGCTTGAAAAAATTGAGCAGAGTTTATAGAAAAGGATGTGCAGATATTTGGTCCTATAAACTGTAAGTTTCATTCAAAGACATCTACTCTCTTGAGAGTTACAGAGGTGGATGGGTTCTGACAAAATCTCCTTTTGACTAGTATCCCTCAAGACAGGGAGAGAGAAGAAGCAAGAGAAGAATTTTCTCAGGGGGGATTTAGACACATTGTCCACAATGACAAATGATTTAGAGAACAACAGCTTTCGGTGTACGGTTAATGATGACTCTTAATAAGTACTTAGCTTGGCGGCACTGTATTCCCCCTATTACACTCACAACTCAGACAAAGATAGCAATGCAGCTGTACTAATGAAATGAGAGAGCACGTTCTTGGAACAGGAATTTATTTGCATGTGATATGTAGTAGGAGCAGGATAGAAATAATGTCTTCCCCATCCAAGCCAACCACAGCAAGTGAATTTAAAGGAGACTGAAGTTCGAGAAGAAATAGATTCTTGATATTTTCTTAATCCGTCCTCCACAATTAAAAACACAAGTGAAATGCGTGAGTAAGGACAGGAGAGCACGATTATGACAACAAAGAATTGCAATATTTTCCTTGGCTTACGAACACACTATTTGCCACGTCACTTTGCCATTAGAAATTGTCACAGCTACCCTTGCCATCGCAGTTAAGAGTGGTAGAGAGAAGAAGCAAGAAAGAAATTTATGAGTGGTACAAGTATATAATGAATAAAATGAATCAAGAAAAGGCATTCAAGAAAACTGCTATAGTGTAAGAGTATCAAGATGAGATGAGAAGGATAGAGAGCCAACAGCCAACTGAAGTACCGGGTTTTCTTCTGCTCGAGGAAAAAGTGAGAGAGAGTGAAGCGGGACAATTCCCGTCTTGTGCTTTTCCTTCTTCACATGCGTCCCTATAAATGTAATGTAGCAGTTATTTTCCCCAATGTTAGTCTGTACGAAATTAAACGGAGGGGGTATTATATATAAACTACTGCTACTTATTTGCTATTGCTACTACTACCTGTATGTATTTCCTGGGAGTGAGTTAAAGTCCAGGCGGTGCAGTTTTCTTTCCACCCGGCTTTTTATAATGTTTGGGAAATTTGAAGGGAAAAACAAATGGTATGTATTGCTACTACTACAATACTACAAGGAAAACTGTACATGAAATGTATCTGGAACTCACGACATTGTACCTACTTCGTGGACATAGTAAAACGTACATAAATTTGTTCTCGTTCTCTCTCTTTCACTCTCTGCCTAATACAAGTTCTAGTTGAAAGAATGCAGTGAGACAATAAAATTCTCAGTTTTAAAACTAAATTCCTATCTTAACTTGCCACCAATGTAATTTACCCAGAGAGTCCCTACGAGTCAAATACTCAGTAACCACGCAAGTATTCATTTAATCGTAGATACTACGCGGCTTAATTACTCTCTATTTTACTCCCACTCTTTGTTTTTGCAGTGGCATTTAGTATTTATACTACCCAAGCATTGTATTGTATAACTTGTAACAAGAAAGCATACACCCTATAAATTAGTTCTTAAGATTTATTGTTCAAGGAATGATTTTATGCACCCAATAAAATTGCTTTTATTTGCATAATAATATGCACTCAATCTCCACCTCTCTAACACTCTTGCAGTGTAGCAGTAAATAGGGAAAGCGAAGAAACATGGTTACCCATGTTTATTCATACAATCTTTAAAATGGTTAAGGAATTCAAATGCCGAGAATTTGAACATGTCATTTCCCAGCCAACAAGCCTATAATTTTATCCTTTCTCTTTTTGAAAGTTTTCAAAAGCTTACGCAGAAATGTATATACTTTGAGTGCTTTTTTTCCTTTGGATGAGAACAAAAGGAAATGAACGACAAAATACGCTTCTTAACAAGGATGATTGCTATTTCACAATAGTACTGGAGTTTCGTACCCAGTTAAATATCATGCTCAAGCCTGTATGGCTGCAATTGTTGCCGAGAAATTTCAAGTTGATGATGATGATGAGATCTTTTGGCCTTTGTCTTGGAATGAAGTAACAAGATAAAACCATACGGTACGAAAACACAAGAGCAAGTTTAAAGTTGCATATGAAATGAGAATTTGAGAAATAAAATCTACTCTGTACTACACATCCATGCATTTAAATGGGTCCTTCGGGGCACATTACAAGAGACGAGCTAAGCCGCCGAGTCAGCATAAAAGATAAAATATACTAACCTCAAGTTTTCGCTTGAAAATTGCTACCTGCTAGATCCTATATATGTGCAATGATGTAGGCAGGCCCCCATCTATTTGTACGAAAGGACGTAGTTGAGACTGACATGAGAATTACATATACGGAGTTGGAAATAACAATAACAGGGAACGGGTGATACTGAAAACTTTTTTTGTAGCTAGGAACTTTATTATATGTAAATTCACCGTAACCATTTCTCATTGTAAAGTACAAACACTTTGTGCGTAAACCTTTCATTTTGAAGGTTGTTAACGTGTTCAATCTCTCTAAAAGCGGTTAGTGAGGAAATACTAAATGGTGAAGTAATAAGTATAAAGGAAACGCACTTTTGCTAATTACATAGTTTCGCAATTACAAATCCGCAACTAACTCCATACTCTCCAGTATGTAATTGCCATCATGAGAATTGCCAAGTTAGTATTTCAATCCTCGGGGATCAAATGCTGCTTGTATTTTTATGTTTTTACTCATTGTTCTTAGGCATGTATACATATGGATATAAGGAGATTTTACAAAAACGTGCTTTTCCCTCGAACTTTGCCTTTCCTTTACGAGAACATACAAGAGCCATGCTAACATTTCCCACGCACGATTTTCTATGAGGAGTGTGACTGACTGAAAGGAATAATCCTCTTATACAATTTCTACATGTATTTTGGGATCCTTTCAATTCCTTTTTCCAGGTTAGTAACGCTATGATGACTGTAGGTGGAGGATAATCTTTCCTTCAGTATGGTTTCCATTGGTTGCAATGATGCAAATATCTCTTGAGGTTCAAAAGAAGTTGTAGCTCAGTATAATAATTATATGGTATTTATGGCCAGGTCGTCTTAAAGAATCTTAAAATGATCAAGTTTTCTAGACACATCTGACTCCAAGTCAAATGAAATGGCTGAAGAGGGTGAAAGAGAGAGAAGTCAAAAGGAAATACTTTTGGAAAAGACCCAAAGTTCTACTACATAAGTATGCGGAGAGTTTTTCAAGCAATAAAGTTTAAAATTAAGTCGCCGGTTATATACCTCCAAATAAGTTCAAGTTTAAGAGGTTTAAGTGCTCGTTAGTGAAGTTTAATGTGAGCGTCGTCATCCAAATGCACACAAGGCAGTTTTCTCAATAACTGGACTTGAGTAATTTGCACCAGCTGGATGCGACGATGCTACCTTTAGATATACACAGTGCAAGTGGAAGTGCTTTGGGCTAATGTATGTACATACTAATTAATACTTATGTAAGTAATGAATGAGCGTAATAGAAGCACCAACATTCATGGCGAAGGTTGACGGAAAGAGTGTGAAGCACCTTGTAAGGAGTATATGCATGCACACTATTGGAATTCTGTCCACACAATGTGATACCAGCGTTAGAAAGCCCGACGGTTGAATTAAAACCGACACTAATTCCACAGAAGTAATTGCTCTCTAATTGTTTCAAGCTCAAGGGGGTGGAGATGTTGATGCTGGAGGAACACACTAATATTTTTTAGCCGTATGGTTCCTTTGAATAATTCTGCCAAAGTAACAAACCTTTTTTGTGAAAAGTGAGCCTCAAGAAATGCATGTTGTCATGCAGAACACTTTACCTCAAAAGGCACCAGCTGCTTGTCATCATTCAGCCATTTTCTTGTGGGTTCTTTCCCCAACCAAGAAGTGGAAGAAAATAAGGTCCCTTCCACATTTTCCTCTCTCATATCCTTATATTCTTGTACAAATATACTTACGTGTAGATATAATATGAGCAAAAATAATTTCTCAAAGTCAGGACATCCTGAAACATTTCCCCACCCTGGAATTCAAATAATCGACTCACATATACTTGCACATGATGCACTATGCCTCAAGTTTCCCAAACTGCAACTGTACTTTACCAAACTTGTGCTCATCCAATAAAATATATATCTTGGTAATCTCTCTCCTCTCTCCTTTTCCTCTTCCTTTCTTTCTTTAGTGATTCAGCTAAAGTTCCTCTCTTCTTTCCCTCTTTATGCACATATATAACAAATTCCCACTCCAATAGTTAGCATAGAAAAGGAAAAAAATTGAATCACACACATGTAGAATCTTTAGGGTTGCACTTTTTTATACACTGGCACTTACTTTCTAGCACTTACTTCTTAAGCTAACTCAATCAGTCTATGGAGTTTTATTCCACAAGTTGAACTCCAATATTTTTTCCCAATAAAGTCAACATTTGTACTTGCTCGTCCTAGTATTAGTTTTTCCACGGACTTTTCCCAAGACCATTTCCATACAAGATTAGTAGCTTATCCGTTGTAGGAAAGGGAATCTCGTCATGGGACTCTCTCCATACAAATCATATGCATTCAACGTAGATTCATATGACGATGGAAGGGGAGCATTTGTTTTTATTATGTACCAGTACAAGTGGACTTGGGGAGTGTTGTAAAATAGAGTACAAGTGAGGGTTCTAAAAACCGACAGTGAACAACGTATGAAAAATGTCTTTCAAACTTTTCAAACCATTATAATTTTTCTATCATGCATACTCCCTCCAGCATGCTCATCCGACGTTATACATAAAAGCGCCTTCTTATACAAACATTAAGTGCTCGTCTGTTGATAGAGCATACAAAACTGTAGGATTTTATGTCAAGTTTGGTGCAACCTTATATCCAATACAGAGAACGACAGAACCGAACCAATCCCTTGCATAAGCCTGTGAACGTATACGTGTGAACTTTATCAATTTTTATGAAGAGGTTTTATTGTTATTAACTTTTACAACCGTTCCTCTCACACTTTGGTTGACCCAAGTTACATGGGCCATGTAAGCGCCCTGTTTGTGACTGAGCAATTTTTATTATTTTCCTGTCTTCTTCACCCATATGATAATTTCATGTTAAAAGTACTTGAGCATCAAAATCCGTGAGCATCATGTACCTAAAATTACTTACATTAAAGTCATTTAGCTTTATGAGTATGGGAAACAAGTACACAGCATAAGGATAAGGATGTGAAAAATTCAAGATTAATATGAAAGTATGCTGCCGTTGAATTGCTGAATAACATTTATGTACAAGAGGAAAGGGCTTTATTTATTAGGGACAATGTATGGGAGAGAGAGAAGTAATGAAAATAAATGGCGCCTACACAGCATTCCCTAGAATACATACCAGCATTAGTAATTCAGATTTTTGCATATGTGCAAGTATTCAGCTGGTACAGTCATGTATAACGCAATGAGGGTGTCGAGTCTCACCATTAAAAGTGCTCGTGAAAAATCTTTGGAATTAATGCCGAAACCGTTAAAGGGCAGGAGTAAGAACGAACCTCTTCTCAAAAAACCATGTTATGCCGTCAAGATGAACATTTTCCCCATCACATTAATTCCATGTAGAGGAACTCAAAGTATAGGGTAAACTGAAGGTACTTGCTAGAGTAAATTGAAAAGACGTAAACTAGGAGTGAAAATAGTACAAGACAACTCTGACAAATGATTCCTCATCTTCCTCTCTTATCTCCAATACAAAAGTATGTATTTATTCTGTTGGGTCATTATGCTCTTAGGAAAAGTATAATGATTTTAAGAATCATTTTAAACTTATAAAGGAGGCTTGGCCCCTACAAGAATTCCTTGACTTTCCCATGTACATAAAAGTGTGCATATCTCTGAGTAAGTATATCAATATTATGTTAACATATAATGATTGTGTATTAACATTATGCAGGCAGTCCCCATAGGCGTTCTAATGTTAAATTCTCAAAGATGAAATTGTAATAGGGAATGATGATCCTATCATGGTTGACTCTCTGACTACATCTGAAATATGTACACAAACGAAAGAAAGAGACAGGACTCACAGGACATGATAAATGATATAAAAGGATGATACTGGATCCAAGAGAGTCTTCAAGTGAGCACAGGTGCATTTGCATAACGTAATGAACGTGAAAAGATATTTTCCTACCAACTCATTTATGGCTTTGATTAAAAGAATGTACACAATAACGGAAAGCGAACCCTTGAAAAGAAATATTAGCAAATGTTTGAACACAAGGGTGGGTTATTTATTTTCATGTAAACCATTCATTCATACATGGCACAATATATCTATACACACCACGATACAAAATATTCCTCATGCATAATGATAATGAGTCTCGAAAGTCACACTGTACTTATTTCCATTAAGGAAAGATCTACATATGTATTTACAAGTTAATCCTCCCTTTGCGTAAGACTATATATATACATAAAGGAAGAGGAGAGAGTCACAAACACGTGAATTTTAATCATGAAAGCTCGTGGTGGTCGGCACTTAGAATGCAATATGATATGTTCCGTAGGATGAGCGTGTTCTCATTCGGTCCTCTTTCCTTCCCCCATTAAAGAAACCATGGGGTGACTTTATAGGGAAATTGTTGAGAAAAAATTATTCACGAAAAGTCAATAGAGAAAATTATTAATGCTCCATGGCGTCAGTTGGAATAAATACAGATCCATTATGCTCTCAATTTTTTTTAATAACATTTTCCCTAAAGATTCACACCCTTCAGCTTTTGCATTTCTTGTAAAGACGCTTTAAAGATTTGATCCATCCGCCTGTTTTGTAGGAATCCTTCCCAGAACCATCAATTTGCCAAGATTGTTTAGAAACTTTCAGAGAATCAAAAGTCTTGTAAAGAAATGCTTGACATATTTTATTGATTTCTGTGGTGCACTCTCATTTGGAATAAAAGACCTTTTTTACCGGCTTTTATTCCTACCTAAATTGAATTCATTCTGAGCAGATACTTGAGTATGTCAAAATCATGAAAAATAACCATCAGTGCGTTGAGTCTGATCCTGACAATGAATTCACTCGCAGAAAGGCTAAACCTTATAGTGAATTTCAATATCATGGTAAGGCAGACAGTTGAATTTTTTTTATCATGCGGAAGATAGAGAAATGTACACATGTGTGTATGACTAGCATAAAATTGAAGCTTCCCAAGGAGGGGTTACCCTTCGAAACTCTCCTATGTTTGCAAGTGCACATTAAATAGGTAGTATAAATTAAATTGCGGGGCTACTACACACACATACTCTATGTACCCTAACTGCATCAACAAAAGCACGATGCACACGCATTGCAGAGTAAATACTTAACAACAAAGTTATGCAATCCATATACATACAAAAAAGCTATGAACACGAACTAAGAGTTTATCGCTTTGTAACTAAAAACCCATGAGTACTATCTCAGCATGTAGAAGAAAAGCAAGCTAAATGCAGTCTGTGTGTATGTATTCTAATGATATTAAATGTTCGAGATAAGAGACATGAGAGAAAGATGCTGTGTGTGTATGCCCTGCATACTGAGAAAGTTATCATCGATAAACAATGAAATGAGCAGCTGCCCTATGCACTGTTTCTATGCCTGCATATATAAGGTCCTGCTGAACCGACGATATCAAAGTGGCACAAAGTAAGTCCATCAGGAGCATAAAACTCGGCAACTTTCTCACTCTCACTCGAGCTTCAACTTCATACGTACGCAACACATTATTGTTTTACGCTCCCATTTACGTCTGTGTAGAATACTGTAACGAATTGCACTCTCCGAGACGATCCTTACTAGCCGAAATGATACAGGATACTTTCCTTTAGTGCTCATTCCTACTACCCAACAAGTCGTAAATGTACTCTTATGAATTTCCACTAGGAATTTTCAGTCTTCGTACCCCAAACCAATGACTTACATTGGCTACCAATGTCTACTCTTTATATTCCCAGGGTATTTCCATACATCGGCCCTTAATACTACGTATGTCTAGCGGAGTAAAAGCATGGAAAGATGACTAACCTGATACGTTGAAGGGGTTTGCATGATCTCGGTATCCAAGGGAATACTTATGTGCCTTTTATCAAACGAGGTTCTTTAGAAAAGTACGCACACCATGCATTTCTTATGAGCTGTCGTATAATCAAGGAAACGTAAGGAATTTCCGTATCAGGTTCCTTGTTATTATTACCTGTGTACACTAATCAATGGAAGTAGGAGTAGTTGGTAGTGAGTAGGAGCATTTTAAAACAATTCAACCCCATCAAAGAAGTCACTAATCTGAGGTGTTTATACAATTTGATACGTTCGTAGCCTTACAAAAGGGTGATCAGCGCCCACAAGCCTTTACAACGTTCGAAAGTAGCAATAATAGAGAGGTAACACGCGACAGAGAAAAATGTAATTCATTGTGTCATCATGTATACGTTTGTTACGCTGTTACTCCAATGGAAATTTGTATGTTACTCACTTCGACACTACTTGGGTTCGTATAGGTCGTGCCGCAAAGGCAATTACTTCTTGATCTACTCTGTCGATTTAGTTACACATTATCAAGGAGGATTGATGCAAAGTTATAGTTACTGTGTACTTGGGTAAATTCCTCAACTTGGAGCGTAAATATACGTAAGTGTTACCCGGGCAACTGTCAGACACAAGCTTAAATCTTACACCGTACAATTACGATTTATGATCGGATTTCTGTACACTTCTGCTCTTTCCTGTGGGCAAGATGCACAGACGGGAAAACACGTAGGAAATTAAAGTATGCGAACAACAGGGAAGAAAATGATATCGAGTTGTTTGGAGGTAGGTAGTTGTAACACGGGCAGTAACATAAGCGGAGAAAAATGATTCACAGGAACTGCAGTGAGCTTAGGGCACACTTAAACACGTTATATTAAGTCATGAGGGAAAGAAAAGGGACATTTCCTACAGATCGTAAATCAGAGTTGCAGGGGAAAAACTGTCGGTAAAAGCACGTACTACCGTGCAAACTCACATGTGAGTCCATGCAAAGTGAAGATCTGAACTTCTGGCCATTCCTTAAGATATCTTATGAATTTTGTATGGCTTGGAGAGAACGACTGAAAAAAGGAAGAGGAGAGCAACTTCAATTGTTACGTTGTCGGAGGGATGAAGGGGGAGAAAAAGATCCGTCTTGGTCTTCTCTATACACTTCTACACTTTTACATGTAGAGGAAAACTAAACAGAATCGTAGGGACTGCCTACTGGATCGTTGGAAGATCCTCTGTAGAAAGGGCTACTAAACATACGTGGTACTCCAAAATCTGTATGAGAGTCCAACTGTGTATATTCATATGATACAGCCAAAACCAATGCAGCATTTATTTAGAAAAACCGTCTACTATGCTCACTCTACTCAACCGAGAGTAAAACCCGGGAACTTATCGTTAGTCCCAAGCATTTTAGTTTACTCATGAAAGAAAACTGCTATCATTGCCCACATGTATGCAATCATAATGCGGACCGCAATACTTGTCCATATGCAGCGTTCAGCCAAGTACACTAGTACACACTACGCATTTCTGTGGAGTTGGATCACTTCGATAGGTTTTTGTAGTTGCAAAGTGCATTACATTATTTACAATTCTACATACATATAAAAAATCTGTGGGGTAAAAACTTACCACATGGAAATGCGTGAGGACCATTTGCAATCCCCGTTGTTGATTTCCCTTTTTCTTGAGGAGTCTTCTTCGGTGCGGATGCATTAGCAGGAATAGGAATACTTGTATTCCCCGCATGTTTATACAGGGGAGGAGGTAATCTGGAAAGTGTAAAACGAAATCCATTTATTATTTTTTCATGGTTCCAAAGGACGTTCAAATCCTTTCCTATTATCAATCTTGTCATCAAAACACTCATGTACATTGAAGAGATATGTTTGTAGTAAGTAATAATGTATGCAGGAGTGACCAAATAAATGCATCGAGGAAATTCATCCATTGGATATATAGATAACACACGTATCGCATTCAAAAATCAACATTGCATTGGGAAGCTAAGTAGTTGATCACTTCAAATGCAACGACCGTAAAGCAATAATTTTGTATACAATTTGTATAATACAAAGCGTTGTACCGTAGTCACGCTTGCATTTTCAAAGCAGTAGCCAGTGTGGTTACGACATTCTTCATTATAATACAATTTCGCATATATGAACAGCTGATTGTGCATCTAATTATGTGTACAACTTTCCTAACCCGATCTAATAATAAATACATAAATAAGTAGCAACTGCAAATAATATCAGCAACTATATACAAATAACAAATTACAAGAGCATTTGTTGTTCCATTTACATTCAAACATTTCCCAGAAATTATTCATATGTGCATGTGTTCTCAAATAAAGCAACTTACTATGTATTTTGAGTGCAAACGCGCTTTTTACTTTGGCCAGCACTTGAAAAACTTCAGTCAGTGGGGATTGCTTCCCACCACCCAAATAAACCCCAATCCCAGCAGGATTTACAATTAAATCTCCAGGTAATTGAGTTAATACGATTCTGAACATTTTGCCTTTGATTATATCGAAGAAGTGTCAGTTATTACGGCTACAAAATGCATCGAAAATATTGTTTATGCAATCCGTAATTTCAAGGTCCATTGCATGTGGTGGTGGTTAATTTTAATTGTCAGTTTTATTGGTTGAAAATTGAGAGTACTCTCTATTTAAGCAGCTCGCGAACTCAGCTCATTATGACGTCGCCGCACACCTGAGTTATTCTCCTCGCCTATTGGCTTTGGGTTTTGAACGCGCCAATAGACAAGGAGAAAAACTCAGGTGTGCGCTGACGTCATAATGAGCTGAGTTCGCGAGCTGCT
>JAQFXU010001969.1:0-23961 GCA_034693705.1 Spatulosminthurus flaviceps | reverse complement strand
GAAGACTTGTATGATCTTAAGAGTCAAAAGGATCATAGTATTAATCGGATCTTAGGAGGTGAGCAAATTTTATTTCCCTTAGTTTTCTCTCATCGGCTCAAATCTTTTGACTTGCAGAGTCTCATTCAAACGCTCTGTTCACAATTTCAAAATCCTTTCCTTCCTTCTCAGAAGTTTTGTAAAAAGTATTTTTTTTATAAAGGACTTAATCCTGCAAAGTCCAGTAAAATTTATGAGACAGGATTTTTTTCATGTTTACAGATGTAACATATAAAAAAGTATCAATTGACTTTGATAAAGTGCTTAATACGAAGAGTTAGAGCTCAAGCAAATACATGCTCTCCCTACATATTACTCTCCTTTTAAGTCTTGTTCATTTGTTAAGTATCAACAACGGAAAGTATAGAATTTCCTCCAATGTATATTTGTCGAGTAAAGTATTAGAGAGGCTCTGAAAGGAATAACCCTCAGGTGCTACCATCATTATTGCTATTCGGCTGGACTTCAATAGAAAGTATCAAAGCAGGTTACAAATGTTTTCGTTCCAGCTCAGGATATTTTTTTAAAGCAAATCTTCATGTTACATCTGAACTTGCCTTGTATAGCTTTTGTTAAGGAATTTAAAACCAAAATTGTTGTCATTGAAGCAATTTTATTTGGCCAAATGCTTAGATTGAATGTTGTAATGATTATTTTGTCCGGAAGTTTTGGCCATGTGATCTACAATCAATTCACAGCCTTGTATTTTTTTCTACTGTATTCTAGCATCGACTATTCACAGTCTATAAGACTATGTTAAATAAAATCAAAGTTGAAAAAACCGAATATTTTCTAACGTCGTCTTATTGCGAAATAATATGGAACGTTAATTTTAATGTTTGTGACATTTCAGGTGATAACTCTCTTCTAGACGACTCGGATACAGAAAGTGAGCCTGGGATCCCTTTGAAACGGAAACAAAGACGTTCCAGAACTACATTTAATTCAGAGCAGTTGGAAGTGCTGGAAAAAAGCTTTGAGCGAACTCAATACCCCGATGTTTATACCCGGGAAGAGTTAGCCCAGAAAACTAAATTAACTGAAGCTCGAGTTCAAGTTTGGTTCAGTAATCGTCGGGCCCGTTGTCGGAAACAAATAGGAAGTAGCTCCGGAGAAAGCTCCAGTTCCAGTTTCAGTCCTTTACCGTTAGGAATGCCTTATCCCGTGCCTTCAACCGTAGTTCAATCGATGCCTCCAATGTCCGGTAATACAATAAGTAACTGTACCTCCGGCGCTGGTCACGTTCCTTCCTACAATTCCTACAACACTGAAAATTTCCAATCAAGTTGTCATGCCGGAGCGAATCCACAAGGGACTCATTGGTCAAACTCCAGAAATTCTTATCTTCTCAGTCAGAATCACTTTCCATCAGATACTCAGGTGAAACTTTTCTCACGCTATGATGTTTTGCATATCTACAAGTTTAACTTATGTATTTAATTTTGTGAATGGGAAGTCAATGCCCTTTCAAGTAGAGAGTATAGAGGGAAGTGGCTTGTTTTGAGATTATAGATTTGAATTTTGTCTTTATCTGATTGTCAAAATAGATGATGAATTTCCTGTCAAGTTCTGGCAATTCTGGTGGAGATCTGAGTCACACAAGCCATGGCCATAACATTCCTTGGCAAAGTTCCAACGATCCAGCTTCATGGACCACGTCTTGGAATCCATCGCATGCCTTTAGCCCCGATAACTATTCTCGATGGATGTAAATCCATAATGTTTTGCTACCGATGCAGTATTAGTATGTACATTCAGTATGTTTTATAGACACTACCGTTTTTAAGTCTCACTGTGGCCCATATGTACACGTCGTACCAAATAATTAAATTTACATAGTATGAAAGAAATTTGCCATTTGTCAATTAAAATCCCGGCGGAAAAATAAAATGTATATAAATTCCTACAAAATTAGATGTAAATTTTTTAAAACAAAGTTATCTTTTAAGTTATTTGTAGCATTTATATTAGTATGTACAATTTTAATTACAATACACGACTACATTTCCACTTAAAATATTCAAATGAATAATTCAATGGAGACAACTTGACATTTCCTTGAAATAAAAATTTCCAAAAATGCTATTGGAAAAACATTACTCATTTACTTCAGCCCCAACTTTTCCAATTGATGTCATTAAAGATTTTAAATAGTACGTAACTTTGCATAAGAATCCCTTTGAGCATCACCGAAAGACGCAGTTTGAGTGGTCGAACATACCAAACTAAAGGGCTCGGAAGCTGTAAGCTACGGGATTTAAAACAGGACCCGAGCATTTGAAAAGGGATTAGATCAAGTGGAATAACATGCTAGAGGATAAGCTTGTGAGTGAGTGTAGGGCGGGGACAAGGGAAATGTTTACAAGAGGACAAATCATGCCAATAAATGATTACGTTGTGCTTTTCGGGAGATGGATCAAGTATATGCCCATGCTTATTTAAAAGTAACAGATATTTATGTAGCTATTCATGTTATTCAAAGGTTGCCCGAACAAAGTTTATGAATACAAAGTATTAGGTCCTTTGCGACATGGAGAGGACTCAATGCCAGTATACTCTCGTGTTGAATGGGAAAACTCTTAATAAGAGAAGATGAGATGAGATAAGATAGAAGAAGATGCTCATCTCAACCGTGCCTTCTTTCATAGACTTGATCTCTAGGAGTTTATCATTACTTTCAAGTACATCATATTACTATGTGTGTTGTATGAATTGATGCACCTTCTTCTATTTGTCACCAATCATCTCCTTCTGGGTGGCCCGTGAGGAAAAAGTCTTCATTTCGTCTCAGTCTGTAACACTTGCTCATCCTCACGTCCAAATAAATAGACGTGTCTTCACTATCTTCCTTTATATGCCCCCAAAACAAAGCTATTTCAGTATTCTTTATTATTATCATCAATTAACTACATACGTGATCCTCATTCACTATGAAATACGCATACAAAATTATTACATTGCAACCAATGGTTGCACTCTTTTACCTCTGGGCTTTAATATTTTTACCTTTTGAAATTAGAGCATTACATTGCCAAAACTGAGGATTTCAGTAACACGTGCAGCCTTCAAATGTTAAAGACATTTTTTAATGATTTTTTTCAATAATGGAATTTTTTTGTGCAATCAGAAGAACCCAAGAAAGTGCATAAGAAATATTTTGGGGTAAAATTGTATAAGTTTTGTTATAGTGTCCAATATGGAAAAAGCATTTAAAGCGGTATGTAATCGTTTTGTAGAAGAAGCCTCCACGTAGATATATGTACCTTTACAGAGAAAAGGACGGGTAGACCAGACACATTATGTGAATTGATATTACATAACAAAATACGTAAGAAATTTTCGGAGAAATTCCTGGAGAAAAGCAACCACAGACTTTTAGAACTCTCCTCATGATTGTTATGGCAAGGCATTTTTGGCATTTAAGGTTGACAAGGCAGGAGTATTTGTGAGGTGCGCTTTGGAGTAATGTTATTCTTTGGCTCTTTATGACTTGGCTGGACCTCCGGGGAAGGTGAAGTGATGACACAATGGACACCCCAACTTTTATGTAGTACTCGTCCATTAGGAATCAATCGTCTGTGAACCTTTCCTTTCAATCACCCAATGCATCTAGTGGAATCCCTCTACTATTCCTCACGTCTATCCTTACAACAAGTAACAATCAACGACAACTCAAATCCTTCTCCAACGCTTTGTTACCATTATTGAACACTCATGTTTACTATTGACAAGCAATACCATTTAACTATTCATATCTACATCCCTCCACATACCCTTAAGCTCCTTCTATTAAGTCTCCATCATATTGACTGTAATGCTTAAAACACTGACATTTAAGACTCTTAAACCCAATATAATTTTGCAACCATTATTTCCAAATTATCCAAAATTTTGAAACCGCTATAAAAACTTCCTTGCATTTAGTATAATGAGCTCGTTTCACAGAATTTTGTAAATCTATCAAAAATGACCAAATTCCAATTTTAGAAAGTATTTATTTCACCATAGATTTTTTTTTGAAATCACATGCACTCAAAAATTTGATCCCTCTTAATTGTAAGAAAACCCGTGAATTTATTTCCTTACCTTGATACTCATAAACTCCCGACCCCACCATTACAGTAATTCACTTGAAATTGAGTCCCCATGTGCATAAAAATGCAGTTAATTTTCAGGATGAATTTTTAATGTTTTTTTACTAGTGTGGTACGCCCCGCCAAGCTCCTAATTGATTGTTGGTCATTACAACCACAAGGAAAATAGTACCATGTTCCCTTCTGTAATAAGTATTTATATATGTTATGTATGGGCGGTGGTTTGAAATGCACATGATTGAGGTCGGCTCAATAATAACGGACGGTTGTCTGTCAGTGACTTTTAAGTCTTTTATAATTACACTTTGAGATTATATGATTTGAAGAGGTGTGAGTTTTATTTTTATGCTAATCATAAAAACCAACAGGAACCGAACAGCTCCATTAAACTTGGAATTCACTATAACAGCATTATTAAAATCCCGACGGGGGTCAGATAACAATGTTGACCAACAAGTTGGATTCGCCCGATTGTTTCTATACCCATGTAACCAGACAATTTTCACCCATTAGAACTCACACATAGTCCCAACGATAGTTGAGGAACATGAACATCACTTGTTATTATCATCTGTGCAAAATCCATTTTCACAAAGCATTTCAAGCTCTTTCACCCACCAATTTATGCCTTTCATTTAACTTATTGACTTTTTATCACATAACTCATGCTGCGCTTGTTCCTATATCAGCCCTAGCTTTTCTTTTTCCTAATCAAAATTTTTGACCATTAAAACATTGTGGCATATAGTAAAAGGCTTGTAAAACAACTAATTGTAAGCTACATAACATAGCATATAGCTATATCTACCATTCCAACAGGGAATGAGATTTTTCAAGGGATATTTTCAGTCCGCCCGTTTGAAAACACTGAAAAATTGTATTGGAGAGAAGGGTAGGTATAATTTTTTAAAGGGAAATGCAGCATGTAGGATTCAATTTGTTCTCAGGACATTTTAAGAGCGTGCACCTGCGAAAAATAATTTTTACTCATTCTTTTATGCAGATGAACTTGATCCTTCAAACATAGACCCAAAACATTGAAATGGCCCTACGCATATGTTTACATACACACATCTCATATCCGGCTGTAAGATTAAGCTTGAAATATAAAACTTGCAAAGTGTAATTTTTACGATGGTGAAGCTCCTCTCCATGAACATGGGGTTATTATTTTGGGAGTGACATAAAATGCTTCCATATAACAACGTTTCTTTTACGACCTCCCTTCTATATGGACAGAAGTTAATCAAGGGCTGGAGATGCCAGACTGTTTGGCTCCAGGGTCACCGCTCTCTCAAAAGCTATTCTTTCCCTATACATATACTATTTACACCCTCACGCATAGTACCAGTTAAATCGTCTTTGGTTGCGAGAGTCATGAAATTCAATATCCGCGGTTTATAATGTCATTCCCATTGGCTATGTCTTCGGCTCTTACGATGGGAACTCAAGTGTTCCTGCAGTTCCTTCAATTTTTATTACTCTAAAGACTTACTCACCATTGTAAATATTTGCTCAGCGAAAATCCTGTGAGAAAATAAATTTTCAGCCGCTTCAAGATTTTTACTAGCAAATATTATGTACTTCCTAATTGTCAACCCGCAACAACACAAATGGACAACAACATTTCTCCTTTTCGTTACTTCCCCAACATTATTTCTCACATTTCCAGCTATTTTACAATCTCAGAGTAATTCCTTTAAATAATCAGGAGCAGTTTTTGTACATACCGAAAATTTGTACCAATAAAAATCCCTTGAAAATTTCTTTGAAAATTATTGGAGCTTTCCCCAACCATTCTAACAGTAGATACAAAAGCTAAAGCATGATTCTTATTGTTCCAAAATCCTGGACCAGTTCAGTGCCAAAGAGCTGTGGAGAAATTCACCATGACGGCCACGCTCCCGCTCTAAACTCGTTACAGATTTCATCGGTACAAAAGCAGCTATAGAGAAAACCTGGAAAGTCAAGCTGAACTATGTACAAGTTTCCGTGAAACTATAATCAAAGCTCTTTAACCTTTTTTTATACCCCTGAGTCAGTCAATTGGTCGTAAACACAAAATTTAACCTAAACTATATTGTTATATATGATATAAGGGAGATACAATACTTTGAGAAAGTCCCAAATGCACCACATTGTAAGATAAAAAAAATCCGACTGCCGTTTTTTAATCCACGAATCCCAAATAAGCTATGGCCTTAGAGAGGATTTATGTAGTCGAAAGTTAAAAATGTTTTTGTATATTGTAGTGCACTGTATACGCTCCATGGCTAGGTAGGTATGAATAAGGGAAATATATATAAAGTAAGCGCCAAAAACGGGAGGATTCCTATTGGAAATGTTTTTCCTTTTTGGTCTTGCTATACACAGAGGAAGCGAATCCAATTGGTTTTCAGTTGAGCCGTGAAGTTAAAATCCTTCATTTGATATTCCCAAGCTTAGCATTGGGATTCTTTTTATAATATAAAATCCATGGGTTTTTACATCTATACATATTTTATGAAATGATAACAACCACAGTTGGAGTTGTATGTATAGGAAGAAATTCATACATGTAAAATTATATGTAGCTTATACATGTCTATTATAATATATCATATAGCTATATCTCAAAATACTATATGTAAAAAATGAAGCAAGCGCCAAGGAACGAGCCAAAAGCTGACAATCCATAATAAACTGCTCCTAACAATAATAATCCATAGAGACGGTGTCTCCCGTTAATTTGACATTCTGTCAGCTTTAAAAAGTCTACGTCTATCTAAATTCAACGTCATTTTTTCCACAAGCAAAAAAAAACACACAGCAACCTCTTACTGTTTAATCTCCCTTTCTTTTAATTACCATGTGGTTACTATACAGATATACATAAGCAAAATGTCGGGGCTGGTAAAAATGTAAATAATTTCACATGAAATGTAATCCAGAACTGGAACGAAAAGGTGCGTGTAATGTTAAAGACCAAGTCTGAGTATCCCTTGCACATTGAAAACTCTATAGGCCCGTGCAAAACGAAATTCAAGTGTGAGGTTATGGAAGGAAAAATTGTGTCAAGCTTGTCATCGATTTGGTGTGGAAATTTCCGAGTGAGAAATTTTGAGGAGTTTTTATCAACCGCTTGTTTGTAATGGTGATGACATTTTTTCCAGCTCTCATCGGTTTCTCGTAGTATAACAAGCCGGCACTAATGAAGGAGCAGAGTGGAGCAAACTTACTATAGCGAACCAAATAACCATCCAAGCTTCCGTGCTAAATTAATTCCGCTAATTCCTTTATATACCTCCATCTTCCCAATAAGACACAGACATAGTGTGTGAAGTCCTTAGAATTTCATTGTGCCACTCAAAAGCATCATTATGATCAAATCAACTTTTTTCTCTACCTGTCCCACACTAAAACATCAATTTCCTCGCTGCTTTTATACATGGATTGTTAACGTAATGAGATAACTTCATCCATTTTCACACGAGTTCCGTCAAATTAACCCGGACAGTTTGTTTACATGCGCATTATCTGTAATTATTGCTCTCTGCAGAGGGTGCTTTAAAGCCCTAATTTTACATGGCATGGGGTACATAATTATCCCTATAACAATTATTTTATTACCAAAATTACGTTCAGAATTCCAAATTTCCGCCCATTTGACTTCCATTTTGGTCGACATTTATTCGGCGCAATAACTGAAATTCCAGCAGTTGTGTGCCCGAATGTTTTACAATTCTCAAAACTCTGTTGCCCTTTTATCATTGAAATTCGGGTCTACATGTTCTTTAGTCTTTTTCTCATAAAATTTATAGCTATAAGATATGCGCTTTATGACAAAGGATGTAGTAATAATTGCAATAACGTGATAGTAAATTACACAATGTAAATAAATGGACGTATGTGGTCTTAAAAATGGAAATAAAATAAAAGTGTTTGCTTATAGGAATTAAATTAGTTAATTAAATATTTCTCCACGGGTAATAAGTTGCTTGGTCGGAGGTTGTTGGGAAAGAAGGAGGCACAGATAGAGAGCGTCTTTCTTTCTATATGACAATAACAATGGATGCGAGAAGGAGCTAAAAAGGAAAGAAACTGTCACAAATGGATTGGCCATAGAGAATAGTACATGGGCCGGCACTCTAGTCACACATTACAAGACTCTCTGTTTCTGACCACTACAGCCACATAAGGCTCATCTCTTCCCCATCACAATGTACATTAAAAATATTAAAATATACATAGAACCTTGTAGTAATGGATGCGTGCTCTATGTTTGAGAGGCTAAAAAGGGGAATTAATTTATTGTCGTATACTATAATGTGTCATCTTATGGCGTGACAGCGTGTGACCTGCCTTCATTTTTTTAATTACTCTCTCTCTCCCTCTCTCACTCTTCTCTCAGTCCGTATTATTTCTCCCCAGGATTATCCTTTGGCCTCTCTTCATTCCTCTTAATATCTAAAAGCTTGGTTTTCTCAGAGAGGACAACAAGAGACCTGTCGTATGAATCATATGATTAGTTGCTTCGGTCAACGTTGACATCCCACAACATTAAGTAATCCACCATAAATCAACTATCAAATTTTTTCTTTACTTTTCCTTACAAGGAGCCCACGCTCAGTCTGTCCCGTCTGCGAAACTTTTTTTCCTCGGTTTTTTCTTCACAAACACACACACACACACACACACACTCTCTCTCTCTCTCTCTCAATCAATAAGTTTTATTTTCATTAATTACTTAATTTTCATGTTAAACCTCAATTGTATTGTAATTGTATTGATTTTATTAACGTGTTATAACCAGATCAGTACAAAATACCTACAGAATTGTATTTTTTAGTATGAATTTAATATAGCAGAAGTTTTGGGCCAAGTTTGGCTCCTTGTGAGACATGAGAAATGAATGGACCTCATGCAGGGCCCACCCTTCACTCACACACCGTTTCTAGTATAGAGAAGATAGGGAAAAATGCCGGCGAATCTCTTTTCTATAGTGAATCCATAGCCATAGCTCATTGTACATAAACGGAGGTATAGGGGTAGAGCCCTATAGTATAAATATATTTTTATGGAGTAAAAAAGCCTTGATGTTACGGGTTATACTTTCAATTCAGGGGGTAGTTTGTACAGGTCAAGCGAGGTCAATGCTTAGCTCCACAGGCCACAAGGAACACCGCTCATCCCCGTCTCCCGGACACACAAACAGAAGACGCGAGAAGAGCTCCTCTCTAATGATTTATGCACACACCTCTTCCTCTCATACCTCCGTTCCTTGCTCCGTATTTAGGGCTAATGGCCATTATTCAATTGGAAGAGATTCTCTATATCCTCTTAAGGAATTTCCGCCACAACACATTTTTTCTTCTCAGTCTTTTCCTCTATTTTTGTTTCGCTGCTATGTACATATACATATAATACATGGAAATGCATAATTACATATAAACGTATTGTGTGAAGATTTTTTGTCCCGTTTCCTTGGAGTTATTCTTATTATTAGATATACTTATACTGTCTTATTCCTCATAGGAGGAAGATATAAAATTTTGCAAAGACACTTAAAAGTCTCCATTAAAAAAATCAGGGGTAAAAAAAATAACTATATAGAATTGACAATAAACGTGTAATCGAAAGCACCTGCAAAAATTCTCTGGGGCATTAAATAAAATAGCTTTAAGGACCGGAATCCTCCGTTTATTCATAGAATTTTATTACCCAAAATTTTTTCTGCTTCCATGCTGAGTTTTTTATTTTTTTCAATTTTCTTTCTTGCAATTTTATCCTTCTTGCTTTTCTTCTTGTCCTTTCCTTTTAATGGTGTATTTTTAGGTAGGGAGAGAGCTTACAAGTTCCTCTCCTCTATGTAATAAAATCTCCCCCGTCTTAAAAAGAATAGATTCATGAGAGGATTTTTGTCATTACATTCTTATGAAATCACTCATGGATGTATAGCAAAGCAATAAGTCAAATTGTATGAGTTAAATCTTGCAAGTTGTAAATTGTAAATAAGAAACTACAGGAGCAGTTTCTTATCTCTAAAAGTTATATATACAAAGGAACAAAAAATCTTCTCAAATGCGTTTTGTTTACAAACACATTTTTTTCCTATAGCTACAAAAATATATTTTGTCTTTAATCCTCCAACTTTTATCTTCAATGTCATGGCTACAATTAGAATATTTATTGGAACGTATGCATATGTAGCCTGACGGAGGGAAAGATAACGATTTGTTTTTCCTCTCATTCATAGTCATTACACTTTTCCCGGCACTTATGTTCCCACATACTTTATCTTATCGACAATTCCTCCTCACTCAGTAACAAAGTGGCAATTTATGCTGACAGAGTTATTGCTTCCTAACCTCCATGACCTAAAGCTCTAACTAAAGAGAAACTCAATCCTTCCTTTTGCTCTGGAAGCTTTTTCACATTAGAGTTAGTATAATGTTGAGCGTGCGTTTAAAATTACTACTGTGCTCCTTATTGTTTTGTTCTAAATGTCTCTCTTCCATAAGCCACGTATAATTATCATGGAGCCTTCCTTCAATGTAATTATAATGGTTCGTGTATAGAGTTCGTATTGTAAAAGAACTATATAAACCTTTATATATTTCAAAGAAAATTCGAGTTAATGGGAAAAGGTGAGAAAGGGAGAGAGAAGGTGTGTGATTTTTATTATTATTAAGGTGCTCGAGGAAAGGAACAACGTATGTGGACCACATGGAGTGACCACCCTTCAGTCAATTCCTTCTTCTTCTCTCAAACAACTGTCAAAATCCACCAGCGAAATCTTCCTTGTCAGTCATAGAGAGAGTGAGAGAGAGAGAGAGATTTTTTTCTATTCTATAATATTTTAATGGACGATCGCAATGTCATAATCCTCCAAGGCTCTATTTTTTTCGAAGGACATATATATTATTATGGAGATCTATTAGCACGTACTAGTACGTATACAACTTTCTTCAACCTCTGCAATCAAATACCAAACATTCCTTGGACTCCGTAGATATTAATTTTATATTCAAACCTATCATTTTAATTTGATATTCATAATTATTTTGTTTCTTGCTCAACGGGTTTTTTCCTTTATTATTTTTCATTTGAAGGGATTAACTTTGTGCATATATGACATCTGTGAAAAAGTTTCTCGTCTGCCTTTGCTTCTACTACAATTATTACGAAGAAATATTTCCCACTTTCTACGTGACCAGTTTTCTTAAATTCTGCGGGAGGTTGGCAAAATTATTGTTTTTACAAGAAATTACATTTTAATTGACATTTTCACATTTAAATTTCACATGAAAATAAGGAATGATTTAAAATGGAGAAAAATATATAGGGCATTTGATGGGAATATTTTCCTCCGGAGACCTTTTACAAGTTCAGAGCAAGGCGGTAAAAAGACGAGGCACACATGCTATTACATTGGACGTATGTATAAAAATACGTACACAAGAACAAACTAGATGTAAAAGTGTAAGTAAAATGTGAAAAATAGTTGGAAAATGCATTCATGAAAATTCGCCATGACGGTCACGCTAGTGATTTCCCAATTTTTTTCAGCTCGTTCTACAGAGCTCCGAGTTGTTTGATAGGATCCCGGGATACCCGAATAGGAGTGGAAATGCAGATGTGTCGCGAGCCCTAATACATCTCTTGACAATGAATTTTCCCTTTAAAACCTCTCAGCTTCTGGTCCTCCACCAACCAATAACCAGTGTGTGAGTGTGTGGATGTGAATGTGTGTGTATACATAAAATTGGGAAAGGGATCCGTGAAAGATTACTTGTTAGTTGTTTCAAAGGGCCCCATACACCCAGGGTCTCCTTCTATAGCCTCACATATTTCCCAATTCTCTTTTCATTAGCATCACTCGGGATGGAAATCATGTAGGAAAAATGGTAATTTCAAGTAGTCAGTGGCTTCCCTTCGGTAGCTCCTCTCTCTCTCTCTCTCTCTCTCACGTTCTCTTCATTGGACCGTTCCATTCACTCCGACAGTTATACCAACGCTTTTCACTCCCAAACTCTCTCTCTCTCTCTCTCTCTGCCTCACATTTCCCCATAGAGACAGCCGTAACGAAAGGAGCACAAATATACCTTTTCCATCTTTTCCTAATGAGTTGTATTTCTTGGCATGCTCCCGAAGTCCAATCGACCCAAGCCTCGACCTCTCCTGACTATCGTTATATATAGGAGCATTTTATTCAAAAGGATCACTTTACTAAAATAACATAATTCCGTTTGCAAAGCTTCGTCGATGATTTCTTGAATATTGCAAACTGATGAAAATACTTTTATGAGTATTTTTTTCCAGTATTAAAATTATCCCGAAAATACTACTATTGTCTTCCCCATAGATACTACAATAATATGTAAATGATTGCTATTTGAGAATGCAAGCAAGCACCACTACCAGGAGTGGAGGACTATGAGAGACTTCAAGGGAAGCGGAACAATAAATCAAAATGGTTAACTATGCATAAACTAAAGTAAAAAGTGTATTCCTTTGTCAAATCATTTGTTGGTTCATTTAAGGAAGCGAATCGAAAGGAATCGTAGAAGGATAACGTCAAGTGTGTGGCTTTTCTCCTCAACTATCCCAGTTCCATGGATATAGGAACCATAATAATAATAATAATAATAATTCCAACCCTTTATAACTCATGCAAATGTACTGGTCTGACTTGGAACTTCCCTTCCTACCCATAAGTAATAGTCAATTAAAAAAATAATAATAATTTCCACGTCTCGTTGATAAAGGAATTACGGGAAGGCGACGGAGAGATTTGAGGCAGCCCAGCAAACGTGAGCTTTACCATGGACATCCATTAGTTCCGGATTCAGAAGCATTGCGTAAAAAGAGTATTTATGAAAGTACGTATCATATATGTACACATTATATACAGTAATACTTGTATTTATATCTAATTGTAAGTAAAAGATGAAGGGTGAGTGGGAGTTTAGATTGTTCGTGGTAAAGGAGCATTTCGTCCTCTGTCACTTCTTCCCATTCCATTCATTCTCCTCGGCTTCATAAATTACTACGCATTGCTATATTCTTTGGCATGAGCTTAAACATTTACTCGCTCTGGTCCAAAGACTATTAAGATTGCAGTTTTTATTATTCATATTATTAATTAATAAATGTCAAATCCCATGGACAGACTATTGCGCATCCTAAAAAGTTTTTTTTTAACATTTTTCTCTCCTAGTAAACATTTTGTTGAGAAATAAGTTTCTCATGCATTGGTTCAAAGCTTCTTTATTTTATTCCGTCCATATTGTAATTATTTGAACCATCTTCGCCTAATTCAATTGAAAAGCAAAATTCGTTCTAAAAATCGAATTTGAATTCGAACACGCTTTTAAAAATTAAATTTCCTTATAATTTACTAAATGCGCCTGAGTTTATGGTTCCATAGCTATCTGGATATCTAATTTTTCCCGTATGTAGTAACTTAGGAAAATGGGAAACTATGGCCGATGATGGGTATAACTCATCACCGTTAATTACCCTTTACGTACGAGCATATCATGGCACTTGAGAAACCATGTAATAACAGTTACAAATGAATCTTGCCGGTGTATTACCCCGTTAAATTGCTAAGCTAAATGCTTATAATATTGGCCCAGGTTTTGTAAACCTCAAGAAAAGGAGAAAGAGGTTGACAGGATTGACGGAGGGTGCCCTCGTTCTTTTACACTCTAACTCATCCTTAGCCTTCATATGAGCATGTCTCACATACATTCCGGTATACCCTCTCATATATATAACGCGTACATAATGTGATTAATTCCTAAAGTAGCCAAGAACTAATGAGGTTAACCATGCTTCATCATTCCATCTCTCCACTAAATACATTGCTCATTGGCCAAGCTCAATTACGTCATTCTTACTCCCTTCCATCCACTACTCTTCCTCAAAACTGTCCAAATGTCGGGAATGACGAAGGTCCTAAAAATTACATAAATACATACGTAGCCTGTTTTTTCTTCAATTTTATTATGAGCCCATAATCAGTGACAGTAATCACTAGAAAAATTTATGAATTTCACTAATGTACATTCTAACAAGCACCGGCCATGCCATAAATCTCTTATTAATTACCACCTCTCACTAATAATAGTAAATCGCAGGGCTATTTTGGCATTCTTTTGAACGCCAAATAGAATTCGTATATGTGTACTTTTATATAATTCCATGTGAATTTTGAGGGAAGTAACATTTTTGGGGAGAAAAAGCTGAAAATGGCTGAGACGAGAGAGAGAGAGGGAGAAATAAAAGATCCAGCGGTTTAGTGCAAAGGGCTCGTGAGTGTCAACATAGATGATGAAGCCTCACCTCTGTGTTGTCTTGGACTTGCTTTGAAAGGGAATTCGGCACTTTGAGCACCTTGGAGGTCCCTTGTGGCCTCTCTCTCTCTCTCTCTCTCTCTCCTTCTTCGGTCAATTGCCACGTAACAATACAGTGACAACATGACATACAACAATCATACTACAACTACTCCTCTGCATATACATTCGGTCCATTGAGAATTTGGGTAATGGATACCATGAATTACAAGCTTCCATACCTTCATACAAGCCTTATGATTACAGGCATTAGGAGCTATTAACATAATACACTCACTTTGCCCTATTCAAAATAACATGCAATGCTGAAGCTTTTACATTTGACTTTATAAATACCATATGTACATGTAATGTATGTATGTACGTATAAACAGCATGCCTTTGGTGGTCACAATTACAATTTGTATTGACGTTGTCGAACATTCAACTCATCCATTGACTTTTTCTAAGGGACCAAAGACCACCTTAGCCGTCGAAAGAAATTCGTGCATACTTCTTGAACGCCTCTATTCAGTGCTTTGTCACCTTCCATTTCCTTATTGCTTTCAATCCTCAGATGTGATTTGACTATATATACGATTCTGGTTCAAAGAATCATCCTCTTTTATTTCTACGAGATAAGTTCTTCAAATTTTTAGCTTCATTAAATCATGTATATTAGGACCTTTAATATTTCCTTTTCATTAGGACGGCATGTGATGTATGATTGTTTGGTTTAAAAAATTTCTCTCATAAATACCAAGATGTGAAAATTAATTCAAGGAATTTTCTCATCCCCTTATTTCTTCACGTCTATGTATATATGTAGTAATTATTAAAGATGGATCGAAGTAAATAAATCAGAGATGTCATTGGAATGAGAAAGTCAAAGGGGCCCAGATGGGGGCATCACACCTGCTCCCATCACTTAAATATATATGTACCTTTCCATGTTTTTTTCCTACTCCTTATAATTCCAAATTTGATTCCAATAAGGAAAAAAATTAGGGTTTTAAGATTTTTTTTAAGAGACAGAAAAAGAGGAAGGTCACGTAGAGGATTTAAAAAATCAGCTAATTTCCTTGTTTCCTTCACCTTCGCTTTGATAAACTCCCAAGGTTCCTATATAAAGGAAAACATATGAATTGATTTATGACTTATTGTTGCGCAAAGAATTGAACAATTTATGAGAATAAATTTGATTGAGGAAACTTTTCCTTGTTCAATTTCGGGAAGAAACCATAGGATCTCAAATGATTACTTAAAAAATCCCTACTCGTGCATTTGATATTCACATAGTGCCCCACGATATTTCCCATATCAATACATATATAGATAGAGATCCTAAAGGAAAAAAATATTTTGAAGGAATAAATCAAGACTTAGATATGTAAACAAATAGCTATTATATATTTCCCAGTGGTCAGGTAAAAGTGTAAAAGTGCCAAGAGGTAAAAAGTACAAGGAAGGATTTGACGTTGAAAAGAGGAAGGAAAGGGTTGAGGGTGGAGTAAGATAAAATTTAGCTCCGCCCATTTTACCATATCCTCGAATCAAACTCATCTCTATATCCACTTCATCCTCTCTGCAAAATTAACTTGAGAAAAAATTTCACAGGCTTTTGAGATACGGCGAACTCTCCCAGATGATCACGAAATACTAGCTGAGAATATAAAAATGAACTGCTCAAGTTAAGTGAAGATTTTGGAGCTGTGGATTGTTTTTTTCAACTAGTTTAAATAGAATGTACATACTTTTAGGGAGTTAAAATGATAGTGCTAAAAAGGCTTTTAGTTATTTTTGGGATGCATGCAATATATGAGCATGTAATGTGTATGTAAGAGAGGAATGGACCACCCTTAAGGCACCCCATTCCACAAGCAACGGGGAGACTTTTCCTCTTTTAGACACACCATAGACCCATCAACCACTCTTTTCCTCCCCGTTTATGTTAATATTCATATGCTGAGACTAGCCTCGGCCTTTCTCACACCGATAATCACACACGGAGAAAAAACACTTCTCAGACTGCTTGACGCCGAGAGTGGAATTTAAATCATTCAATTTTTATTTCTCCAGTGGGACTCTCTCTATATTACGCTGATAACAAATGTTACACAGAATTTTTCATTGGCTCTTAAAATCAAAACAAAGTGTGTGAGTTGTCACAAGGGGAAATATTCAACGAGATTTGGAGTTTACATATTTTTTTCGCATTATTTTTCCCAGTGTGTAAACGGATTTAATTTTAAGACTAATAATTTCAGCGAATAATTATTATTTCAAAGTGTATTTGGAAACTTAGGAACTTCATATTTATGTATAGTTTTTTGCTAAAGCTATACCTTTGGCGTTGTAGCATTAATAATTTAGACAATTCAGTGCTCCTTTGTTAATTACACAAGTATTACTGCAACGCCACGTGTTAAAAGAGATTCCAAGTTTGAAAATTAACGACGAAAATGATGGCTGTGTCAAGTTCCTTAAACATTCGTCCAATATTCTCAACTGGGTATCCTTTTCAAGGTGAGTACTATAATTATAGTAACTTCATGAAATTTTAATTGCTCAAAAATACCCCGCAGGTTCAGATGTCACGACAGTACAAATATCTAATTAAAAATTTTTAGGCTTCTATGATTTTTGGCAATGTTCAAAGAAATATGTTGAAAATAATAGGTATTGCCTAAATTTTTAAAGCCAAAAATTGATAGCTCATTTTTAAATTGAAAATAAAATCGTTTGAATTGTATCAAATTTGATCTGTATAATTTGCACGTGGAGGAATTGAGGAAAATTACTAGATAATTTATATATTATGCATTTTATCGGATATACATACAAATATTTCCAATTTTTTTATTTCTGGATGAAAGGTCAGGGAAGAGTGAATCAACTTGGTGGAGTTTTCATAAACGGCCGTCCCCTACCAAATCATGTCCGGCTAAAAATAGTGGAAATGGCTGCAGCCGGAGTCAGGCCTTGCGTCATTTCCCGCCAGCTCCGGGTTTCTCATGGCTGTGTCTCAAAAATCCTCAACCGGTATCAAGAGACTGGTAGTATCCGACCGGGAGTCATTGGGGGAAGCAAGCCTCGGTTATCTGCTCTTGAGGTATAGTCCCTGAAAATTTTCCCTGGTACAAATAGAATAAATTATTATTGAAATTTTTACTGTTAAAACGTTTTTCAAAGTGCCCGGATAAGCTTTAAACTTGAGATTTTTACTCTAAAATTGACTGAATTATTTGAATATAGGAAAATTCTCAGTGTGATAAAAATAATGCAAGTTCTGCAAATCGGATCCTCCGTGGTGGTGGTGTTATCAAGAAAGAGGACAGTTATGATCTAAAAATCCAAAAGGATCATAGCATCAACCGGATTTTAGGAGGTACAATAATAAAAGCATTTGTATTTGAACGAATTTTTTCTTAACATTTCTAGTGACATTGCTCACTTTACTCAGCCCCTTTCATCAGTTCATAATCCAGGCTTCTTTTATCCTTCCTCTCTATACAAAGCCTTCCGTATATCGTCGGGTAAAGTCCAAAAGGCGCTATATGCAGAAATCGCTTAAGCATGGTAGTACATGTTAAATCCCGTATAAGCGATTTTTGCATATAGCGCCTTTTGGACTTTACCCGACGATATATTGAGCTTGAATGTACACAAAGACTGCTTCCTCCAGTCACCTCTGACTCCTGTCCAATATTTGATCTCCTTCTTTGTATCCTGCTAGATCATGTGAAACCGGGCGTTTTATTTATGGGACATTCCCTCATTTTTTATTTTTTTTAACTTCCAACAGCAGCCCAAAACTTGATGAAAGAATCAAGCAGAAAGGGTTTTATAAATTCGTATTCAATTCTTTAAAGAAGATCCTTTTGACCATGTAATGTCAAGGGATTCATCGTTTAAATAAAATCTTTTAACCCAATATTATATCTTTAGTAAAACCCGGCTTAGTTGGTTACTGTACAAATGTACTTTCACATGGATTTTCAACGGGACTGATTTGTAATCCCGCTACATATCCCCGTTCTTTCAACTTCTTATCGGATTCCTTGAATATCCTATGAATTTCTCAGGAGACAATTCATTGTCCATTGATGATGATGACACGGATACGGAGAGCGAGCCTGGAATCCCTCTGAAAAGGAAACAACGTCGATCTCGGACTACATTCACAACGGAGCAGTTGGAGGAACTGGAGAGATCATTTGAACGAACGCAGTATCCGGATGTTTACACTCGAGAGGAGTTAGCACAAAGGACCAAACTCACCGAAGCCAGAGTTCAAGTATGTTTTATTTCATTCCATATCCATAGAACATATAGTTTAACTATTGCAAAAAAATTTAGATCAGGGTGGCTATATGCATCTAAAAACTAAAATATTTTGACACCAAGCATTATTTGAAAAAAATTATCTGTAAATTTTTGAAGGGATTTAAAAGAATTTTGGGAAATTTTGAGAGAAAGGGATTATTTAAAGAAAGTGGGCCATTTATTTACTTGAAGGTATTATAAATTAATCTATAGTATCAATTTAAAGACAACTTTCCTTTAAGTATTTGATTCACAATGGACACAAGTACAGATAAATTACCTTTGACTCAGTTCCCCGCTAAAAATACCAATTGACTTGAAATCAATGATGAGGCATAAAATATTGAAAAAATGCTGAGTGACAATAGAGAAATGCGGCGGAGCTTGTGCCGACAACGGTTTTAGCACTGTGCCCCAAAGCGAGCAAAAGATTAGTAACATATGAAAAAATATTAAAAGTACCATGACTGAGAGAGGCACTCGTCATGAGAGATGATTTGTATCATCCTATTTACCGTGAATTGTTGTCAAGTGTCATTAGACATAACATTGCTCCACAATCCCTTCACCTCAACGTCCCAGCTTCATATATTCTTTTGTCATCCTTGAGGATGTAGCGTCTGTCATAAGTATCTATACTATATGATTTCAAAGGCAAACAAGTGATTCAGCACTTTGTCTATAGTCACTTTCACCTAAATACTCAAATATCCTCCTTATCACTCACTCATTATTACCTTCAACCATTAACTCCACCAATCCATCATTTTTCAACCTTCGTATCTCTCCTCAATTATTATACTTTTAAGAAAAATATACTTTTAGAAATATTATTGAATGTGCTAAGGTACCTTTCCTCAAAAATGTTATTGGGTTTTTCAGGAATTTTGTTTTAAAAAAAGTCACTCGTTCTTTCCCCATAGGTTTGGTTCAGTAATCGTCGAGCCCGTTGGAGGAAACAGGTTGGAGGGGGAGGGAATAATAGTTGCAGTGCAGTTCATCAAGCAGTGACATTTAATTCAATTGCAGCCGCTGCAGCTGCCTACTCAAGTGTTTCTGCAATTTCATCCTCGTCTCCCAATTCTTCTCAAGTATCTCAAGCTTCGACAAGCTGTTCTAATACGAATCCCATTCATTACCCGAGCCATTCCTCCACATATTCTCATTCCACTAATCCTAGCAACAACAACAACAACAACAATGATCTTTCCAATTGTCATAATTCCCAAGCCACTCATTGGACCAGCTCTAGATCAACCAATCATTCAAATACATCATCTCATCTTCATAACTTTAGCTCTGAAGCTCAGGTATGTTGTAAAAATATATTAGATATACAGTGCATTATTTTTAGGAAAGTTCCAAATATAATCCAAGGAGTATAGAACCATTGCTCAAGGACAGGGTGTTGTTGGGAAAGCGTGTGAAAATTCCATGTTTTGATGTTATAGATGATGAATCTACTGGGTTCAAGTGGGAATGACGTGAGTGCTTTGCCTGCTAACCATAGCGTTGGAGGAGGAGGAGGCGTGGGTGAGACTTGTTGGCCTGCTACTTGGAACTCATCCCATCAATTTCATCCTGACAATTATTCCACGTAGGTCTTTGTTGTAAATCTTCATTCATAGACTTGCTTTATACTGTTTTCGGAAAATATATACCTTTTTTGAAGTACACATTGGTTTGTGTAGAGGCCCACCTCGTATATATGTATATTATCATGTGAATCTTCCAAAATCATTTAGGAGTGATTTTAACTTGATTAAATGACGTATTTTGTTTTTCTAATTGGATAAATATTACATTTTAGCTGTCGTAATTGTGGTATTTTTTCAGTGTGTATTTCCCGAGTTCATTGATACGTTTTGTAAGTATGCGAAAGATGTGGAAATAACGTGAGATTTTATTCTTGTAGTATGATGTCAAACCCAGAGATGTTCACTCCACCTGTACTTCCATATCATCATCACCACTCACACGCTACCGCCGCTCCAATTCCTCAATTCAATCCACACGCGAATATCTACAAAAATTATATGGGGAACAAAGCTTCTTCGCAAATTGGTATTTTTTGATGAAACTCTACGGGTTTGTTAATTCGTATACCTTTATTTATTTAATTTTAAGTGATGGAACATTTTGTATTGATTTTTATGCTAACATGTAGATAAACGTCTTTTTTATATTCATTAACTTGAATAAAAGTTTTTTTCAAGTTTTATTTAACAGTAATCCATGTTTGAACGGGTAAAGGCCAATTCGTTTATGGCAGTCAAATTACCTTAATAAAGATGGAGCTATTTGTAAATTGTTTAACTACATACTTTGGACTAAGTAAAGTAAAAAGTAAAGTAAAAGTCTTTTTATACGGTTAATTCTTTCAGTGCTAGCTATAGGTGGTAGATCCTACAACATTAGCGCATTGTTCTCCCAAGGACAACCGGTGTGGCAGTTTTTTTAAACTTTATGCTACCCCGTACCGAACTATTACTAGTTCATCACCGAGCCAAGTAACAATGCCACACAACCTTCAGAGCCGGGATTTTTTAAGGAAATACTCCTCACAGAGTATGACCCGAGTGGGGATAGAACCCACGTCCACAATAAGTGGGCAGCACTCTACCACATTGTGCTATCCCGACTCTGTAAAGACTAATAAAAATCATTAAAGTTCCAACTGTACCAGTTCTTGCATAATAAATAATTCCTCCTCCAGAATAAATTAGTCTATTTTTGAACGGTTAATCAACTAGAATTTAAAAAGGAAACGCAAAGCGTATTCCTATTTAAGGCCATGTTATCTCACTTCAGTTAAGATTTACGAATAATATGGGTTTTTGGGTTTCCATATGCCAAATCTTTATGCTTGAATAAAATGGGGATGCCAGTTAAGTAGAATAAATACATAAGTGATGAAGTTAAAGTGCAGAAACGTTTTTCAAAAGTTTAATTCCTTAATTTTACAATATGGAAAAAATTTTAAAAAATCTTCTATCGGGTATTCCATGGGTTCATTCGCATCAGCCTTATTGGAGCCCCAGTCTTAAAAATTTAGATTTAGTTAATTTCTATCGAAATTATTAGAATTCTCCTTTAGATAAGTATCTAATAATGAAAGTGTAAGTATTGACTTCTACCTTTAGCCGTTCCTGGGCTGGCAGGTGCCCATGAATATGAATGGGGAATTTCCCCTTCTGACACAAATCTGATTCTGTGGACATCTAGGACGGAACATGAAACACCTCTGTGCGGAAGTTACTCCAGTCGTGATACACAAGCAAAAAAGAATCCAAGTAACAATATTTAGGAACTTCATGTTGAATTTGAAGGGTCAATATGATTTGAAACAATAATACAACGTGACTCTCACGAATTCAAACCTGAACTATATTTTTGCAATTTCCTAACCATTTTTATATTAGACTCCGTTTTCAATGCAATAATAGGTCAATAATTTATTTTGGAAGTGTGTATTTATTGTAGTGACGTTGACCCTTGTACGTTTAGGCGCACTATGTTCCAACGACCATGTTTTTCTCGTTGTCATTTGTAAGTTTGTATATGTAATTACAAGAGCCGATTGGTGAATAGATATATGTGAACAATTGCAGTAATTAATTACTGTGTCCGGGGTAAGGATCGCTTCAATAGTTAACCACATCTATTGATTGTTACAACTTAAATGACGTGTGACAACTGCCACGTAAAATTAATGTTTTTAGCTTAGTTCCATTCACCTGCCAGCCCAGTCTTACAGAATATCATACAATTGAGTGAAACTCAAAAGTACACACGCTATTTGCACCTCATGAACCATAACTCTCTCCTGTCTCCTACGAAATTTATACTATAGTACCACACGCTGCTAATTTTAATGATTCCAGTGCTTTGTGACAAGTAAATGGAATATATAACGTTAGTACTAGATACATAATTACTTACGTAGGAAACTACCCGTAAAGAAACAATGCAATGCTAAGTGCGAAATTTGTACTTATAACAGTCGATATGCACAATCTTTAATTTTATAGACTAGCACTAGGTACTTCACAATTTCGAATTCAGCTATTTATTTTTGTAAACAGTAAAAACATTAGGCAGTTAGCGCAACCCTTTACGTATGTCCCGTATAAAACTTATAGCACTTATAAAATATATAATCCAAAATTTTGCATGTAAAAATTTCATCTATACGTTCCGTAAGTACCATAAGTTTTATACGGGAGATACGTAAAAAGTTGCGCTTACTGTCTATTCAAACTAAGAACTACAGGCGCATAAAGACTAGCCCGAATGCGAATGCCAGAAACAATAATATTAATAATTATATTATTGTAACTGCTAGCTACATGCGATCGTTTGCAGTTTGTATGCAAAAACTGCCTGGAATTGTTTCTAACTACAGCTATCGGCGTGCTCCTGTTGGTAGTTAGTTACTCGGTTTCCTGCTTCCTCATTGCTTGTTTCAGCATCCAGCTTTGCTAATTTGGCAAATGTTAAGGTTGAGAGCTCCTTCTTGGAGAATTCTCGTCCCAAACGATACTCAAGTACATTGCCGATTTCAATCGTCATTATAGAATCCATACCCATACCAACCAATGGAACTTGCATATCTACCTTCCCGAGGTCCTTAATTCCAAGTTTGTTCGCAATTACACTGATCAAATTATCGTTTACAGAGTCTTGAGACGTGGAACCCGTGGAATCTGTCAAGGCATACGAGTCAACGACTGCATTAGATTTTTGCTGAAGGAGAAGGTCCAGCGTGTCCAAGCAGGATTGAATTTTTTGCTCAGCATAAACAGCATTTCTCATTTGTATTTTTCTTCTGTGGAAAAAACCAACATCAGCAACCGCCCCCCATTGAACTGCCAATGCCGGTAGTCCTTCAGATCTCCTCTGCTCACAGATGCGTTCCATGACCGAGTTTGCAAGACCGTAGTTAGTTTGACCATCGTTGCCTCTTCCCGCAGCGAGGCTTGAAAACACCACGAAGTAATCCAAATGAGGGGCCAAAGATCTTGACATTGTGTCCAAATGTTGAGTGGCATCAGCTTTACATTTGGACACGTTTTCAAAAGCGCCTTCCGATTGATTTTTGAAAGTGCCATCGTTGAGGACCAGCGCTGTATTGAATATCCCACCAATTTCCCCCATAGTCTGGGCGTTCTCCAACAGTACTG
>JAQFXU010001968.1:0-23962 GCA_034693705.1 Spatulosminthurus flaviceps | reverse complement strand
TACCGTTGAAAAGGGCTCGCCGAGAGATTTCGAATGATACCTGCTGCCACATCTAAATCCGAGTCTGGCACTTGGTGCGTCCACATTGTCAGTAGGAAACCTTATGACAATGGGAGCCACTTAAACATTTTAAACTGCAAACATTTCCTCAACACATTAACCTTTTTCCTGATAATTTATCCACCCAATAAAATCAAACAGTTATTTAGAAATATTTTTAGTGTTCTTAGATACGTTTTTATGGAAAACACGTGTGGTCCGATTTTTTCAATATACATAATGATAATCAAAATATATTCCATTAGCTAAATGACTTTGTATTAGACTAGCAGGCTCTTAATGTTTTATCATACCTCCTAGCAATTATCTCTCCACTTTCTATCTGAAAATTGAGAATTATTACAGCAATTACCACAATTCTTGATGCATAGATTTAATACACTTAAAAATTCAATTTAAATTGAATTTCTCACATAAGCCCTACCGCCTCCAAGATTGGACGTATTAATTAAATGCATAAGTGTATCACGTACCAAAATGTCTCACACTCGGGATTTCATTCTGGCTTTACTCGCCAGTATGCTGTTGTTTGGAGAGATATAGAAAAGAGGTTTTTATAGTTAATTATGGTTTAAATTTCTGTGGCTGATAAATTCGTTGAATCATTTTTTAGCTAAAATATTGCTGGCTGTAAAATTCCATAGTTAAAACGCTATATCGATTCACACATATTTTACTTAAAAATTTATTGGCTCATAAATTTCTTGATTTATTAATTCTGTTCTCCGCGATAATTTAAGGCTGTCGCGTAGGGCGGCGTCACCTACGGCCGTCTCTCTGTCCGAAGTCCTTGCCTCTGTCTTTGTAAGTTAGCGAAAGGTAATTAGCAAAGAAACAACTTGCTTTACAACAAAATCCAGGAATATTGGAGTGGATTCTCTCTCCATTGTATGGAATCCTCCCACTTTTATCCCCACACTTCCAATAGCAATCATACGCTTTGCATAGATGTTTCTCCAGTCCCTTGGTAGATTTGAGAGTCTCAAACATCTAGCGAATTCCTCCTTCATAGCCACCATGTATTCCGGTATATGAAATGCCTTATCAAATATTGTGCAGTAACTACATAGTGAAAACATTGCTAAATAAATAAAAAATCCGCCAATAAACATATTCGTAGATAACATTCGTGTGCCAAAGTAATAGCCAAAAATGGAGCAAGTGAGAAATACAATCTTAAAAAAATAAACGACTGATGAATGACCAATGTTAAAAAGTCGGACGATAATTTCTGTTTCTATGCACCTCCAAAGCATCTTCTTCAGCTTGCACCTACCATCGTGTTGGCTCGTTCTGTAAATACAATACGTAACATAATATTTTTATAATTTTTTTTCCAAATATTTCAGTTTTCAATGAAAATTAATATCATACCGAATAGATTTTAAATCAGAATATAAAGATGCATTGATTTTTTCAAAGAATGAAAGCATATTTGTAAATGCGACAATAAAAGCCGTGGATTGACGAAACTTCCAGAAAATGTCGTGGATGAGATATAAGACGCATGTAAGAGGATTTTGAAATCTTGTGGGTAACATTTGGTAGAGATTGTTGCAGAATATTACGATCAGTATGGATAATCCGGTTACTACTGAGTAAATCATGTGAGTGAAATAAATTGCAAAAAATTCTTGAATTGATAATGATTTCCAAGTCCTCTTTTTTGTCACTTGAGAATTTCCTAGAAAAATCCAAAATTTAATTAAAGTTTATTAAAAGTACCAGAAAATGTTTTTTTTGGAAACAACCAGAAGAAAAATCCGAGTTGAATTTATCTTTGTATTTTTTATCAGGAACAGCAAAAAAAAGCTTTTAAAGGAAATTAGACCTGAAAAGTTGAAATTGAAGATGACCGCCGTAATTTGAGGCTGAAGTATAAACAAGAGAATTGCAGGGCCTATGCTTGCAAATAAAGCCATAATTTCCAGAGCAAGTAGACTTTGCTGATAAATTGGGGCTACGTTCATTTGACCAAGAAATAAGTGCATGCTAAGCGCGGTTCGAAAAACTCCGTAGATAAAGCACGTAAACCAAATCATCACTTTCCAGCTCACACCTTTCAGTGGAATTAATAAAGCTCTATTTTCTCCGTGACCAAATTCAAATGGAATTACATGAAGTTTCGATAGAAACTTTAGAACTCTCAAATAAAATTTCAGATCCGATTCAGTTAACATTTTTCAATCCCTCTGCCTCTGGAAAAGATTCCGTGGAAAGAAAGAAGCCGAAACTATTCAAAGTTTTGCTTGCCGTGCATTTTATCTGACTTATCTGTGCCTTCATATAAGTTAAAAGAAAATTGAGAGCAAAGGAAAATTGGGACAAGACCTGTCATGGTAATTATTATAGGTATGGAGTAGCTGGCAAGAAATAGGATTGTTCTAATAGGAACGATAAGCTATAATTACATATGGACAAATTACCTGACTTAGGAAATAAAGTTATTAAACCTTTAGGATTTGGATGAAAATGGTCAATGTTACTTTGTTATCACAATAATATTTATAGCACATCCCGTAATTCTGATATTAATTGTTTCATTGGAAGTACATACTATACATATAGTTAGCTATAATAGATCCCAACTGTAGTAGTTTGGACTGATAATAAAATTGACACATAATAAATATTTAGAGAAAAAATAATTATACGCTCCGCGATAATATAATATGGCCTTCGCTTAGGTCAGCGTCAGCAGTGGAAGTCACAAAACGAGTCGTGACATCTTTTTATAACCCGATAATTACCGCTTTCTCCTGAATAACGAACTGTATCTCATGTAATTTATCGCTAAATTCAAATTATTGCCCAATTATTAGCACGATTAACGAGAGAAAAGAAATTAATATTCCGACTAAAAACTAAGAGCCTCTAATAAATGGAGATACAGACGTGTAACTGTAATTAATATGCAATAATATCATTTACAGTAAATTCCCTGTGTAGTAGTTCCTTTTAAAGATGACATCCCCTCTACAGTGGCAAACTCAAATCCTCACCAGAGATTCCCCATGTTTATATAAGGTACGAGTACGGTAGCCGGTAACCCACTCCGTGGGCGAACCTAAATCAAACTCCCGATCACAGCTCCAAAATCAAAACTGTGACATATGCGATAGGGGCACTTCGAGTCTGGTCTCATAATCTTTCATCGGGCTTAATTTTATTATTTATTTTCTTCGTATACAGAGGGTGTGTGTATTGCAATATTTGGAAAGACCTACCGGATTTAATAGTATAGTATGAAGATACTAAAAGTTGAGTTGGAATTATTGCGGGGGAAACAGAAGAAATTGCCTCTTGGACAGTCGAAATGGATGAAAAAGCGTATTGTTGCGTTATATCCTGTCGGGATAAAAGTTGGTGAGTTCCACACGATGGAGGAGCCCGTGCCCATATTTTTGGATTTTGTGGTCAGAGCCATTGCAAGTCTTTTACTTGCTTCTATAAGTAGATTTAAGGGTAAGACAAGAATTGTGGCGAACATTTTGACAAACATTTAAGAACTACTTCCAAATTCTGTCTTTTTATGGTCCAAATTGCAGTATAATCGAAGAAAATTTCATTCACGAAAGAATACAATATAATAACCAATACATAATAAACCAAAAATATATATATTTAATTATTTATTTTCAATATAGAACATCAAAATTACATTTTTTTCATTCGTATTTAGGTAAGCTCGCAACAATGACATGAACAGATAAATATTTTAGTAGGTATTGTGAAAAATCGCCGTATTCCACCAGTTGTTAATTTAATGCAAATATTATCGCTCTTTACAGTTTAATATTGTCGTACATCGAGAAGAATGCTTAGGATTTTCCAAATTCACTGGCACAATATCTTCACTTTTACACCTGGAATAAAAGTTATGACCGATGTGACACACTTTATATATGCTTGTAGTCCTTCGGTTGTTACAACTTCCTCAATTTTACCAAAGAATCCATTCACTCCAGCCCTTTTCAGTTCGGTGATCCTCTGTACACATGAAGAATTGACCCCACTTCAACCTTGTTTTCATGGCACTATACAACAATAAAAATAAATGTTTACAAACTGCTAAAATAATTAAAATCACTGAATGTGGGAGAGTAAACGGAGCTAACTGAATATATACAATCCATTAGCACGGGACCCTCCTTTTATTTTCCCTGTACTTATCAAGTAAATATCCCATGAACAGAGATACCTCTCAAGTGGTACAGGTTATAGAATGTATGAGCAATGCAAACTAAAAGAACTGACTCTTTGAAACCAAACCATTAATCAGAGATAAATAATTCTTCTAAACCTACTATATTGTTATCCCTAGCTTTGCAATTCTCGCCAACGGCTCCTTCCTCCAGTGAGTGAACATCTCAAAGGTGCACGCTAGTCCTACTCCGTTCATTCCCTATTACCTACAAGTTTTGGTTTTGGTAGTACTGGATTCCCACATCATATGGAAGGCTGCTACCGCTAACCATTTTATGAACTTGCTCCGCTCCGGCCGGTGACACTACCCAAAACACAGAAATGTACTCTTTATTACAATAATCACAGGAAAATTTAAATGTAAATTAAATTAAATTAAAAGAAAGAAATGTTTGAGAGTAAACGGAGCTAACTGAACATACAACATCCATTAGCACGGGACCCTCCTTTTTAATTTCCCTGCACTTATCAAGTAAATATCCCATGGGACAGAGATACCTCTCAAGTGATGCAGGTTATTTCCCAGGTATTAACAATAATTGACAATGATAATATGATGATAAATATCTTACAATCAGGCTTATTGGTAGATCTTTGTCTATTCTAAGTTTCCTGCCCTGTTTTTAACCGGTTCGATCATCACGGATTTAGAATCCAATTCTTCTCTACACTTCTACCCACTAGGAAGGGAGCAACTGAGTGAGAGTTGAACCGGGTATCAAGGGGGTGGCCCAAATCCTGTCCTTGAACGGTTGCCATTTTCCCCTCCGCCTACGAGCTCTGAATATGATGTGCCTGGAAATCCAAAAAGCACACATGAAAATTACTATTTATTTCTTTGAATAATAAACAAAAAGACGCCTAGCAAACCTGAACTGTAATTAAATTACTCAAAACTTACAATCTTCCATGTCGACTGCATCCTCTTCTTGAACATTACTTTCACACTTTGAGATTCCACATATGACAATGTCATACAAGTTTCGTTAGCCTCCTCCAGCCTTCCGTGGTCCACTGAAAGACTTTACGGCAAGGCCAAGGCGAGATATTCGCCATTCATTCACCATGCTTCCACTCTTCACTTCTCATGCAGGTTAACAGGTTGGTTTTGGAGCAACGTGTTACTTACAAAAAACAGAGCACACGTCACGCGGTGTCCCGGTGTCCGTGTCCGTATTCAAGACATTTGATACTTTTCATAGTTCGCGGTAAGTATTTCCTACTCATACCTCTTCTCCCAAATCATAACTATACTTAATGGCATTTTAATGCATTGAATGCCAAACAGATCCGTGCACTGCTCCGAGCCCCAGGCCAGGTTCCAACTCACTATTTAGTATTACGGGACTGGGTATAACTTGTAAGGAATATTTATATGGTATACATATTATACATATTAATGGGAGAAGGTGAGAGGCGAGGGGTGCATGTGGATATTTAACTCGCATAGATTGATACTTCAACATTGCAGACAGTCACAAAAATGATTATTTAGCTAAACACCCCACAACTATATACGCACTATAATATGTAATTGCAGTAATTATTGCAGATCCGAAAAATCCGCAGGCAGAAAATATTCATCAAATATGCTACTTAAAAACTTCCCAAGTCCCAGGTCACACCCTTCAATGGAACCGGAACCGGCTGTGAAGAATTGTTATCTTCCCTTACCCCAATTTTAAATGGAATATTACTGGAAGATTCGATGATAATGATAGTCGATAGAACTCTCATCAGAGCTTTCAAATAAAATGTCAATAGATGTAGAACAAATTGGCTCCAAAATTTTCAATCCCTTACTCTCCAAACGAAAAATTAACCAACATGAATACAATCTGGGGAGCTTCAATAGATTTTGACTGGCAATGAGTTGAAATGTTTATAATTTATAGAATCGACAAATATTTTATTCGCAAAATACCAAGTACAAAATAGAATTATTTCAATATCCAAAGCAGTCACACTATCGTATGTGACACGATGAAAAAATAATTATTAATGTTTGTAAGAAAGCGGCTTATTTAGCATTACCGAATATAAGTAAAATCTATTAAGTATTATATACATATGTTTTGTAATATCATATTAAAATCTTGTGCGTAAGTTATTGTTGATCACTCGGTTATGAAATACTTACAAGTATTATTATTGCACATAAAACTATAAAACATTATAATTATGCATACAAATATTTCGTGTGTAGTTCATCAGCTTTATCACAATTTGAGGTAGCTGTTTCACTTAAAAAGTTATCATCATTTTTCAGTCAATTTGACTCGCGACTGTTACAGAGGAACCTGTTGTCAATTAATATTATTGTTTATTCCGTAAATCATTGGTGGTCCACATTCATACTCATTGAAGCTGAAGGCATTGTAGGCGGGAGAGGCGGAAAGGGTCGAGATTTTGATATTCCTGTATCCTTTTAAATGCTCCATGGATAAATCTGGAAAAATTCATTATATATACTCGTAAATTTTTCACACAGATTTATGCAATAAATTCCCTACTAATTTAAAAATGTCATTTACTCTACTTTTGCTTAATTATTCTACGTACTGCAAGGAAGATCATTTCTCGTATAATTATCCCAAAACTGTTGGATTTCCAGCTCAAGCTCCTTAAACTGATTAGAAAGAACTTGAACAGCTTTCTCTGATAAAAAGACGGATTCAGGTGAGGACAAAGCCTGGCAAACTTGCTTGCTATGGAAAAATGTCACTCTAAATTTCTTCAGATCTGTAAAGCAAGAAAAAACCAGATCAAATTTCCAAACAACACATCTTTCGAATTTTTTTTAACTTTTTTTTGCAAATCTTACGTAAAAATTTTGAAGGATGCGGCCCATATTGGATTTTAGTACCAAGGAAAGAGTCATCCAAATTTTTGACACACTGGGACGCATGAACCTGACAACTGACACTCTGAAGCTGATCCCAAGCGGATGTCCAAAGAAACTCCAAAATTTTATCCAATTGCTGAGGAAAATTCACTTCAAAATTTTCAATGTTGGGTAACATCAACATCAAACTTCGAAGACACCGGTATTGGATATTTGGAGCCTTATGGGCAATATTCGATAAAAATGTAATCCCTAACTTTCTAACAGAGTAAAATTTTTCTCCTGGATTTAAAGCAAAACATTTTCTAGCCGCATCCTCCGAACGAAGATTTAATTGCAAATGTAAATTTTCTAAATTTGGAAACAACGCCTCCAAATCAATGGTATCGAAGGGTTGATGAACTTCAAAATTAGGGGCGGTCTCGTCATAATGAACCAAAAGGGAGGTAACCTTAGGAAAACTTGGTAACTTCATTGAAACGAGCAAAGTGAGGAGAGATTGATCCAAAATGAGTCTCTCTAGGGATTTGGTATTGGCAGTGACAAGGATTTTGAGAACATTCCTCATAAATTTCATCTCATCCTCCTTCCACAACCATTTCCTTGCACCAATCAAAACTTCCACGCAAGGATTGGATTCCGCAAGTCTCAAATACTGTGGAGCAAAGGAAGGATCCGGGGAAATGACCAATTCTTTTATAATCCCACCAGATTTTTTAGACTCTAGAATTGAGTCCAAAAGTGAAGGGGAAATATAACCAAAAATATTTCCGAGTCTTGGGGATCTTGAAATTAAATGATTAATCACTTCATCCGAGACATAATGAGGGAACGGGCCTTGAGTTAATTTTAGCGTGGTCAAATTTTGATAGCAATTTTCTTGCATTTCATCACATAGCAATTCGGAAACAATATTAGGGAAGATTCCGTAACGACCGTTGGGGGAATTTAAAGGGTAAGAAATTGAAAGGGTTTTAATTTGATGATAAAATTCTAGAAACAATCTCCTCAAGAATTGCTCCGCCAGGCAATGTGGGGATGATGGTAAGAGTACTCTCATGACTCTTAAGAATTCCCCAGCTGAATGTAGCCGGCAAGAATTATTCGGATTCATGATGATTACATGCTCCAACTTGATGAGGGAAAATATTCTTGAAAATGATTCCGGCTTGGGAGCATCCTCCGGAGATAAATTCCGTTTCACACAAGCAAAACAAAATGGGCTGAGTTGAATCCCATTGAATGGAATGTAGCCAAAATTTTCTAGCTCTTCATTTAATTGCTTCAATTTACAACACGTTTCTTGCTTTCCCATTTTGATAACACAGGTCTTTTTAGTCCGGAGGATTTTCCTGGCTTCGTTCAACCATGTTTTATTTACGAGGGAACATTTCAGTAGGTCCGGGACTTCCAAGTTGACTAGAATCTCCAAGAGTATCTGCGGGTACAAAAATGTTAATTTGTTTCCAATTTCCCATATGGATCAAATGTCAATTTACTTCTGATTATTACATTATAAATATTACAAAAATTACCAATGGTATGTTGAAAACAGTGGAGGAGAGAAAGTTATTGCTTGTTTCCTGTAAAATTTGCAAGAAAGAATGCGTTCAAATATCCTCAAAATATTTTAAAGTTGCAACTATTACAATAAATGTGAATAAAAGATTTTTACCTCTTTTCTGTCTTCCCCATCCTCGTCTTGGTCGTAGGATTTAGTCACTTTTGCTAAATTATGTTCTATTGACAAACACTCGCTCATTTTATCAGTCGCTGGTCAAAGGACATAATCCCTGGATACGTAAGTAAAAAATTGTCAAACCAAATTGAAAGTTTGTGGAAAAATATGTGTGTAGATACGTTACGTGATAGTGATACGAAAGAAATGAATGAAAATTGAAAGGCGAGGGGAGTAAAAGTCTTGTCCAATTTGTCAGATATTTGGGTTAAAGTCTACGTATAGAGACAGGAAAGGAATAACAAAAGTGTTACACGTCAAGTCAGTCCCACAGTCAATAATTTTCAAGTGTTTTCTATCCTACGTATTTAACAGTCCATAGACCGTGTACCACCGTACAATCACCTCCAATGTATACCCACGTAATTCTCGTCCCGCAGCTGTATTTGATTTCTATTGGGATTTTCATATGCCCATAAAATCTATGATAACCATCACTTGGGAAAATGTGCTGTTGTAGCCGGACGGTCTTTTCTACATTGAAAACAAAGCCTTCTTTTGAATAAAAATATTCTAATAATAAATATTACTGGTCAATTGTGCGGCGAATTTATTTGAAATTGATTCTGTGGACTGCAATTGGAACGACAAAAATGTGTATTAAATGCTACGTTTGACTTTTAGAGGAAAAAATATTCTAAAAATAACATGCTTACATAAATACATCTGCTTACTACACATATTATTGCTTCCTGTGACGTAATAATAAAATTGCACATTATGTAATTTAACTAATCCGCTTGATGTACATACATGCAAATATATATAATCATGCAAAAGATAAGGTCAATTGAAATTATTGCTCATTTTATTGAATATTGTGATTATAACATGGGAAATACATATATTTCCTGCAAATTACAATTTGAATTTACCCGCATATCCTTCGCACTTGAATCTGACACCCGGAAATAGTTTATTAAGTTTACACAGCCGCTACGAAAAAGTAGAATAGAGTAAATACTACGTAAGCAATGGGATAGCCAGCGATGAATAAAATATCAATTTTCTCTGACATATTTGGGATGGCTGCTAAATAATCCCTGACATTCCTCCGCGCAAATGCACTATTCCTCAATTGAAAGCCATTTCGTTCCTCGTTCAGCTCCAATATCTCCGTATCCGGATCCGGATTTCTACCCCCATTGCTTTGTAGTCGAGCTGTCAATTTTTCCCGCTTCGTTAAATTGTACACCACCACAGTCTCAATGACCGTCATGAAAATGAAGGTTATACAAGCGCCAGTAAAATTGTCAAGGACTTTATAAGGTCCTTTGGGCAAATCCGAATTTAACTGTGAGACTTGAACGCTTGCAATGTAAAGTGTTGAGAGTGACACGGCCAGTCTCGCCATGAGATTTTGAGGCTCCAGCCAAAATACCAAATATCCAATTATGACGAACATTGTGCAAGGTATAAAAACTTGCCGGAAGTAGTAACCTGCATAACGTTTTAATTCCAGTGTAAAGCTGACGCAGGCGTAGGTTCCTAAAAATTCCAAATGCTTTCAATGCTCCAACATTTTTAGACAAACATTTAAATGGATATTTTAAATAATTTGTTACTATAACCATGTCGCAAATTCACCTGTAACCGTCGTAGCTTCGCAAGTACCTGTTGAAGTATCAGTGAGGGCAAAATGAGGTAAACTTATTTGACCCTTCACCTGAAACGGATTTTCTTCCCAAGCTACAATTACATCATCCGTGTTGTAACCATCTATCAAAATTTCAAAGGTAAATAGTCGTTAATGAATAAATTTTGATAATTGAAAAATGCAGATATAATTTCGGACTTACAACTAGCGATACGCACTACGCATGACTGTGTGTCAAATGGATGATTGGCCAAGTCCATATTGCAAGATATCGTGAGACTCACTCTGTAAAACGTACGCAAATGTTACACTTTTAGCATGAGCTCAAGTTTTGCGAAAAACTACAATAATGTGTGCACAGTTAAGGTAAAAAAATAATTGATAATAAAAAAATTCACCTTTCACTGATTAAAACGTCCCCATTAGGGCTAATACGGCAGTAAGTATTGGGTTTATCATAACCATGTAAAGTTTCCTCCTTAGCATTGGAAATGAAAAGGTCTGGCCTCCAAACTTTCGTGAGGTCATGGACTGTCAAAAACCTGAACTCTAAATTCTCAAAAAAGATAATAATTAAATCCCTCAAAATAAAATTTAATCATCTAGGAAATGGCTTTTTTAATAATAGTATCTCTCTCACGGTTATTCGCTGTGTAGTTAAGTCTTGGATCATTCCATTTTTGTCTGAAGGTTATTCGTACGGTTAATTCCTATTATGTCATCAGGAAATAATTGTCACAATTATCATGGGAAGCTAATATGATAATAATATTAAAAAATAGTAATATTTTAAATTATCAATTTGTACATTATTATGGTCATCCACTTCAGTAATGTCCCTCAAGAGTACTTGGACTTTAACGTTAACGCCATCTACGAACACAAAACGAGATTTCTAACTTCTTTCCTTTAAACACATTCTAAAACTTACTGAGCCAAATCTCCGTTATAAAAAACAGCACCATCAGTCCATATTTAAAAAAGTATTACGTAACCTGTATTTGAGCCTATCACCGGTGGAATTATATGACTATCGTAGGTGGTCGGATCTAAAAGTTGTTCCAAAAGTTTCTTTTCAACTTCCCGTTTTGGACTTGTAACGCGATCCGCCTGGGCACTGGAACATATTTAGAAGCGTCAAAAGAAGGAAATAATCAAAACTATTATTTTAACCACAACTAAACTCCAAACTTACATTTTCAGGGGAATGGTCAAAATTCCCAGAATTAAAATTATCCAGTTCTGTGCACGCAGCATTATTAGATTGTTTTATCCGGGTAAAAATTCTCTATATTATGCCCCCTCTTAATTACAATAATGCTGATCAGCTCACGAGTATAGCTATTACAGTCGAAGTACAGGACCCCGGTGGCAATTTACATGAAATAAGTCTTGTCAGTTACGGGAAGAAAAAAAACAACGTATGTGATTCTAATAATTTAATGTATACCTCCCTTGATAAAAACCTCCTCCTTGATAATTAGTTTCTTCCAGCTATAAAGCACGCTTAAAATCCAATAAATAATAACTTATTTTCATGCTCAATAATATTCAGTTCGCAACATACGGACGTTAGAATGATATTAATATATAGTCACGAATGGCAAACAAGGTCAAGCTATCAGTAAATTAAATTAAAAATTCACATCCTCTCATCCAGTGTCTTCCTGTGAGCTAAAATCCCCATTTGAAATACATACACATTGTGAGTGTAGTTCCTAAGAATCGGATGATGCAAGAGAAGTAAGTCTATCGCTACGATTGCTCTCATTGCCTTAATCAAACAAATTATTAAGAAGATTCACTCCAGTATATGCTTTATAATTTATAAGCACAAGCTTTATATTTGCATACATATCATGTACATGAATTTGCCAGATAACCAGATATACATTAAACTTAAAGGGCATAAAAAATCCTCAGTTTAACACTCGCTCCGCTGCGCCCCTTAAAAATCATTCTCGCCCAGGCAAGGGAAGTTGAAGTCGCGGGAAATGGAGTTTGAATCCCTTGGCTGTCATCAGTCAACCTTTAACATAATTTGAAGGCTCGACATTTTAAACTCCATTCCCCTCCTTCTTCTTTGTACCGGGCTCTGGCAGCGAGCCAATAAGCGCAAGCTGACAGAAGCCTACCACACTCACCGTGGGCTTGAATTAGGCTCGCCCACGGAGTGGGCTCCCTGGTCTAGTCCTATACCATAATATGAAGGATGACGGAACATTTTTAACTCCAATCCCCTCCTTCTCTGTACCAGGCTCTGGCAGCGAGCCAAATAGCGCAAGCTGACAGAAGCCACAGGGGGTGGCTCACGGGCTAGTCGTAGGTATACCTACATTAATGTGGTACGCCTAGAACAAGAGACGAAACCGCCCTAAACACAAAGTCCAAGAACGCAGGCGTCGACTCCCTTTCCATCACATGGAAATCCCCAACCTTGATACCCACATTTCCTATGGATACGATTCTTTTCTCAAGTACCTTTGATACTTTTGAATTCCACGAATAAACCCTGGTGCTTCTCCTTAATTCGGTCTTAATCACCCGGAAATATGCTGGAATTTTGAAAGCACCCCCAAACAGGGCCACATATACTATGGACACGTAGGAAGCCAGAGATAGGAAAAACAATGACGCTTCCGGATGATTCGGAAAAGATCTGATGGCTATAAAATAGCCTGATATGCACACAAATAGTAAGGTTAGTTTAACTATGTACAGCAAAGTAGAGTATCCGCTATTGAAGATCTTCACAAGCAGCTCTATTCTTCGGCATTCCAGAAATCCTCCATGTACGATTCCTAATGATTGAGTCCCACTACTCTTCCTGTCGACAACAAATCTAAATGTAAACATGAAGTAAATACGAAACTCAATACTAACCATCAACAACTCAAATGTTTCCTAAAAATCTTACCTCACCAAATCTGCTTGCAATTTCAGGTCGCGACCAACATTCTCGAAGAATATCACGATATTCTCCAGATTTAACATCATTTCAGCAAGCATTGACTCAAACAAAATGACTTCTTGTTGGAATAAAACAGTGAAGATGAGAGGATGTTTCCATGATTCCGGAAGTAATTGGAACAAATGTAGCTTGGTGCAGAAAATACTAATTAAGACTTGAAAGCCAAATCCTAGAATTGAGCAGAATATGGGAAGAAACACTGCAAGCATTTCTGGGCCCGATAATCCTTTGAGATTCTTCATCGCCACCCGAAATTTGCAATTAGCATCTGGAAAATCATCAAAAATCGTTCAGAATATGTATATTCTCAATAAGTACAGGCATAGCTTATTCAATATGCATAGAATTTACTTACCGTAGTACTTGGGCTGTTCAAATATGAAATTGAAAATCCTGATGGAAATATCGGGGTGTCTTATACTTGTAATACCTGTAGTTGCGACAACCGATGTACCCGCGACAATGTACAAGAGATGAAGTGACAAGTCATAAATTGACGTGTCTCCGGATGACGTCAGAGGTATCAAAGCCCAGACGCACAGACCCATACGGAATGCTTGATAGAGATAGAATAGAAGCCACAAGTACTTGTGTCGTTTGGTCGGGCTCTTTAAACAAGTTCTCAGCCCATGAGCAGATTGGACGTCGAAAGCAATCAAATTCCATTTTGCGAAAAATTCAATGTATTTCAAATACATTTTTCAGAGCACAGCTTTAGCTTGAAATAATTAATAATAAAACGTTTTTCCAACACAAATCTCTTTTCTATTCCCACAAAAAATATTTTAACGCGGACGGAATTAAATACATTTAAAATTATAATCCTCAACTATAAAGCTTTGAATAAGAACTATAAAGTACGGAATGAGTACATTCGTCAAGCTTTTAAATAAAAGTACGGACTATTTAAAAGGAAATTGCCTCTGTGAGGATAATCCTTTCGAGCACTATTATTGATATTTGTGTTGATAGTCAATTGAGATTCTACTTTAAACAGAATTTTCTTTTTGTATCTTTGGATCCCAATCATTATCACTGTGGATGATAATTATGGTAATTGTCCGCGCATGTCGTTTTCTAAAGGATATTAAAATTGTTTTAATTTCAATAGAGAGAATGTCCGCAGGTGTTTGCGAACCTCAATTTAGTGGATATTTTAAAACCAATTATTTCTTATTAGAGTTGATACATTTGAGTTGGTTGGGGAATTAACCCAGGAAAATCCGCTTACTGCGTTGCTTCGTAAAATTTAATGAGGTTCAAATGATTGGTTATTATTTTAATGGTTCCTTGATAATTAAAAAGTAGTACAGTGATAATTATTTAAATCGAGGTAAAATCTTGATATTTGAGCTACAACTTATATAGCGAATAGTTTATAATCCATTGTTTATCAATAGAGTTCGAATTTAAAGCGGAATTCTTCATAATTTGGTTTCCCAGCGTTCACAGTTGAGTTGTTTAATTGGGATGTTTAAACAAGGAAGATTCGCTTATTAAATCACCAACAAAATTTAATGGGTTGAAAGGATGGGTTATTATTTTAATGGCTCACTCATAATTAAAATCAAATTACTATATGAACGAATTTCTCACTCAAATATATGGTTGGAATCAATTATTTCTTTTAAACGATTTTCAAATAATTAGTAATTTAATCTATAATAAGTAATTTTCAAATTCAATTCAAAACCGGACCAAGGTTTCACATTTACTTCGTATGTTATTCATTTGGAATTAAATAGGACGGGGAAATCAAATCCAGCTGGAATAGGAAGTGGTTAAATAAACGGGAAATAGTGGAAATACCATAATATTCAATTAGAAATAATTTTCCTCCTTAAAATATTGATGTATCTTGAATTGATCTGTTAATTTATAACAAGAAATTTATATAGAGATATTAGTAAAGATAAAAAATGAATGATATAGTTTTAATTCATAACATATATGTGTACGCGTTGGGAGTAGTAATAATCAAATAAGTAATCAAGTAGTATAGTAGAATTTTTACCCCACTTGGACGACCGAATTCACAGGGAAGTTTACCTCAAACCCGCTTCTCCAATACTCAGTTTGTGACTGGCCCGACTTACAAAGAAGTTTTCTTATATAGTTTGTATGAAATTCGTAATTTCTTAACAGGAAGATCAAAGAAAGACAATAATGATGTAAAATGAATCAGAAAGGACAAATTATTTTTCTAAACGGATAATGTGTTTATTTAATAGAGCAGTATAGAACTTTTAAGTTACTGTGACAATTTCCCGTAGAAACGAAATTTTGTCTCATTTTGTTAACTTTCCTTCATTAAGCTTGTTTTTCTTCTGTACGTTAAAATGTTGTTCATACTCAACATTGAAATGCCAGTTTAATATGACTCTCGATAAGTGCCAGATTCGCTAGGGTGATGTTTCATGTTGCTCAAATAATGGAATAATAATCCCTGGAAAATCCGCCTTTTAAAAACTTATTTCACCATTAGATTTGCCCTTCATTTATCAATAATTATTATTATTGCAGATTTATTTGAAAGAGGAAATCTTTTGCAAGTTCGTGTTTGGTTGGAAAATTATTCGGCAATATTCAATAATTGATAGTGAGAGGTCTTGGTAAAACTAGAATTATTGATTTGCTACTGTTCTGTCAACCTTTCTTGTCATTATTCACGAAATGCTACCCCACATGAATGTCAAATTTAATAGACTAGAGCTTTAGGTGCTGTGAATATTTTCCGCAACAAGGAATCATTTTCTCATTTGTTGCTATAAATTTCCCTCATGACTGTTTTGCTTCTGTTAAACGGATGTGCGTAGTTCTGGGAAAGACAAAGAGAAAAATGAAGTGGACTAGAAGGAAATTGGGGGTTAATTTAAAAATCAACAGGTAAAACGTGTATTTGTCTCTTAAGTATCCAAAGTATGTATTAAAATTGCTGAGAATTCTCTATGCTTCTTATATATCGGCGTAAAATAATAATTGGCTGGACGTTTGTTTTTCAACAAAACAAAGATATTATGTTTACTCCTATGCGAAGTAGCTGATTTTGCAGGAAAACCCTTTTGATATGTCACTTTCCTGTACTAAATCCACCCTTTGGTAGTTCTGAAAACAATTGAACCGCGCATTTAACATGGAAATTTCATTTCCAAGTTTACGAAATGGTGTTTTGTAGTACGGAATGTAATAGTGAGTCAAAAATGTTTGAAGGGACAAAAAAGTCAAACTTCTTTAACCAACACTACAAATACGACTACCGTTTAAATATACCATCAAGAACTCCGAACCAGAAGAGTCTACACGGTAGACCCACTCTGATATCCTACCCTCATATACGCGAAACACTTGAGATGAATTTTAATGATGCAAGATACCGATGAACAACGTTGACACAGTCCTGAAAATAAAATCAATAAAGTTTGGGGTCGATACTCTTTCCATCGCTTGCAAGTCCCCAACCTTCACGCCCACGTTTGCAATAGAAATAGATTTGATTTGTTTTTCCCTTTTTCCAGAATTCTTGCTGCTTTCCTATTCCGTGCATACATCTTGGCCCTTCTCCGTAACTCACTTTTAAGGACTCGGAAATCCTCTGGAATTTTAAATGCTTTCCCAAACAGCGCAGCATCTATTATGAAAGCATAAACAGCAATTGCCAGAAATAACATTGCTGCTATTATTGCAACAACGTATAATAGATGAAGTGTTAGGTCGTAGATTGTTGTATCTGCTGATGACGTCAGAGTTGTTAAAAATCCAATACTCAGAAGTAGTCGGAATATTTTATAGAAGTAGGACACAAGCCAAAGGTACTTGTGGGATTTAGGGGGGCTTTTTAAGAAACCATCCCCTCCTTTCTTTTGAATAACAACGTTCGGTATTAACTTCCATTTTGCATGAAATTCAAAATGTATTTCAAGTACATTTTTTATCCACCATGGAGAGATGATTTTCGCTTAAAATAAATTTTATCTTGAACGGCCTCTCCGGTCTTGCTACAAGAGCAAGTGAAACTTGAGTGGCTGCTTTCATACATAAGGGATTCTATAGGGCAGGTAGAAAATTAGTCAGAGTAGTATTTAACACCATAACAATTGAAAATTTCCTTTGAAAGAGTTATTAAATTATTTCCCAGTTGGCTATCATTGCATCATCATTATCAGTAATTTGAAAAATTCACTTCCTCCATTTTTGAAGAATATTGTGGAATATAAGGAGGATCGAATCGCAGTTAAAATAGCTTTAAAGTTGTTTCCAGGAAACAGGTTAGAGCATTTCAAGACTTCGCGTTTAATATCCTTACAAGCCCATCGTCTCTGAATATTCCGCTTGTGGAAAACTACGGCTAAACTTCCTTAATGGCAGAAAATAGTTTAAAATTGTGACATTTCCTAGGAAAAAACCTGACAAACAACATTCACACCCAATTTTAAGCTGTTATTTCCACCATTAGACATTTTCACCAAGCTTTTCCCTAGTAAATTATCACATAAGTGGTGTCATCATGATAAAAAAATGTTCAAATTTAATAGAGCTGAATTTTCATCTAAACTACATATAAGCAAAATATGGTTTGTGTTGACGAGTCATTTGAGTAAGTCTCTCAATTTTCTTCTTCCAAACAAACTAATAATGTAGGAAGTAATTGTAAAAATGCTTATTTCAATTGCTTCCGTGATTTCTAGTATAAAGTTTTGTGACAACTATTCTAAAGTGACATATAGTGCACTTTTAATGTACAAACAGTGGAATTTTGATACATTTCTTCCTTAAAAGAAGAAAGACGTTCAAGAGTTGATTAGTGTCTGAGATAAAGTCATCGTTTGATTGGGTACGAAATGTATTTAAAATACATTGAGTTTTTTGCAAAATGCAAGTTGATTCCTTACGAGGTGATCAACGAAAATGATGGAAGGGTTGTTTCCTTAAAACTCGCCAACAAATCACACAAGTACTTTTGGCTCCTTTCCTATTTGTATCAAATACTCCGAGTACTTTTAGGCCTGGGTTGTTTAATCCCTCTGACATCATCCGCAGATGCAACAATTTACGACCGGACACTTCACCTCCTAATCGTCATCGCAGCTGCTTCGGTTGTCACAACAGAGGGTACAATAAGTTTCAAAAACCCTGATATTACTATCAGAATTTTCAACTCCATATTTCAAGATAAGAAAATATGTGGTGAGTACAAAGAATACATTTACTGCTGTGGTAATAAAGCACGCATATTGCTAAGTATTTTCTCGTTAGGTCATTTTTAACGATGTGATTATTATACACTTGACAGATGTAAATTACAAGGTACGAAATGGGCTAAAAGATCTGAAAGGATTATCGGGACCGGAATTGTTTGCTGCGTACCTCCCTCTCATGGCTGCTGTCCTGCTAGTTGGCATAGGAGTCCTAAGTACTATCCTATGCACCAAATTGCATTTGTACCAGTTACTTCCGGAGGCATGGAAAAACCCCTTGACCTTCCTCCTTCTATTCGTACAAGAGTTAATTTTTCTTGAGTCTCTGGGAGCGGAGTTTATTGTCCAGATAGAGAATATTGGCCACGTGCTGAAAAGGAAAGTTGACTTGGTTAGGTATGAAATTTCGGAACATTTGAGACAAGGATGACATTTTTAAATTATTACTGAATTATTGAAAACTATTGTGTTGTAGGAACCAAGTTGAATCAAAGGTAAATGTTCGGGGGGTGTATACCGAATGCCGCCGAATTGAATTGCTGACCAGGATCTTCAACTCCGGCTACGCATATCCTGTGTACGTCATCAAATTAACCCTGATGTTTTCAAGCATATCCAGCTTTTTCCTAGCCATGCGATCTTTCGCGAATCCAATAGCGGCAATATTATTTCTGGTTGTTGGGGGCTACCTTTGCGTTGTTTATGTTGTGCTCTTTGGGAGAGCATTTAAAATTCCAGAGTATTTCCGCGTCCTAAAAAGCGAGCTAGTGAGAGGCGCCAAGATTTCTCTTTCCAACAGGAAACTTTCAACTAGACTGGAGAAACAAATCAAAGCCATTGCAAATGTGGGTGTGAAGGTTGGGGACTTCCATGTGATGGAAAGGGAATCCACCCCAAATTTTATTGATTTTGTTGTCCGGACCGTGTCATCTTTGATAATTGGGTTTTCGCATCATTAAAATTCTTCTGAGGTGTAATGAAGCGGAAAATGAATTTCAGAGCGGGTCTACTCTTGCGTGCAGTACAGAACCATAGATCCGGTTTCTTGATGCGTTTTAGTCAGCAGTAGTATTAGTATATGTAGTGTGGGTTGTTGTGAGTGATTTGGGAGGAAAACTAGGCACAAATTATTAGAGTTGTAAGTTGTGCTCAATTTATTGTGGCATCTTGGTTCAGTCTGTCTAAGTAAGCAATAGTTGTTATTTGCAATCAATAGTATAAGGAAGGCTTAGAACTATTATGGTTATTGTTATTGGTTTCAAGTCAAAATATTTGTTTCGACGTTAGCTACCGCTCGGCAGTTAACGTCGTCCGTCATTAAAGCAGTCCCGCAAATCAGCACGAGCTGATTTGTGGGACTGCTTTTGCAGTGATTCTATTTATGATTTATATTTAATCTAAATGACTTGGTCTAGAATAAACCAGGCCAAATGTATAACCTACTTTATCTCCTCCCCAACAGATGAATTCAAATATTACGCATTGGTTATGAATTGCTTGGAAATGTGTTGCCCATCTTTGTATTAAACCATGATTTCCGAAAAGGAACAGAAAGGCAAATGCAATTATGCAAAGGATGAAGAAAGAATTTCAAGGTTCGTTTATTTTGCAGTGTAAATGATATTGAAAGGATTATATAGAGTTTCAATATTAAATATCATTAATTTATTAATAAAATTTTTACTAAATTCACAGTTCATTAAATATTTAGACAACTGTTGTGAGTATCCTCTACCGAACATCGGGGGGTCATTATTTACAGGGTGATGAAGCGTGTGCAATATAGCGTCTATTTATTTGTAGTTAATTTTATTTGTAGGTGCATGAGTGCATGTATGGTTTAAAATTAAAACCGAAACTATTTACTAAACACTTTCTGCTGTCCGAGTTCATTGTCCAAAACTTTTTATGCAGTTTAGCAGTCATAAACAATTTACTTGTTTTTCCGAAAAAAATCAGGGCCCTGCAGCGAATTGGAGCTGCTCAGAAAATCAACAAATCGAGGACAAGGACAGGTACACTCTCTAACTCTTTCCTTATGCAACTGTCCGGACAACAAAATCAATAAAGTTTGGGGCTGATGCTCTTTCCATCAAAATCCCCAACCTTGACATTCGCAATTGCAATGGACATGATTCGTTTTTCAAGAATTGCTGAAACTCTCGTTTTGCGACCCAAAATCCTGACGCTTCTCCGTAACTCGCTTTTAAGTACACGAAAATACTCTGGAATTGTAAAAGCTTTCCCAAAGAGCGCAACATATATGATGAAAGATTACCCCGTGATAGCCATAAATTGAATTGCCGCTATTGGATGATTTGGAAAAGTACGCAGGGTAAGGAAATTGCCATATATGCATAATAAGAACGTTAATTTGATGATGTACACAGGATGCGCGTATCCGGTATTGAAGGTCCTCGCCAGCAGTTCAATGAAATTAGCAGTGCAGTGAAATACATGGCTTTATATAACCATAGAGTTAACTTAACCAAGTGAAATCAAGGCTTGTAGCCCACGATATACTTTAGATTAAATTCATCCATACAACTTAACACTTTTACATGCCAACAAATAATTTACGTCCGTAATTTAAATCACACCATTACAATTAAGGAGTAAACAGGAATTATACCGATAAATTTTTCGATTTCTCCTTCAATTCGTTTTCAATCAACACTACGAATACGACTACTGGCTACACTCGGGACCACTGGGACATTATTCTCAAAACATATTTACGATTCATAAGTTACGAAATCGTAGGTAATTATGACTGACTCGTTTCCACAGTAGTTACAAATGGGTCAAAATTCGTAGCTCGGCGATTTAAGCGGGTGCCCGGGAGTAATGCAAATTTTGATCGTACGAGCTTTTAAATTGGCGTAAAATTACGACACTATTTACGATTTTTTTCGTGCGTACGATTTTTGTAAAAATTGGTGAATACCAACTTTTGAGTTACGACCAAATTTACGATAATTTTGCTTTCGAGAATAAGGTCCCTGGGACCTTATTCTCAAAAAATATTTACGATTCGTAAGTTACGACATCGTAGGCATGTTACGACGGCATGTTACGGCGGTCGTATGATCCCGTTGCGATTTAATCAATTTCTAATTCTGGATAAAAATCGTAGAAGTATCGGGAGATCGTAATCGTAAGTGCCTAAGAGCGATGAAAGCGTCCCTCTTATTGGCTGTTGAGGAAAAAGTTTACGGTTTCCCTTTATGAATTGGGAAAAGGGAAAATCGTAACTCGATTCCACAGCAGTTTCAAATGGGTCAAAGTTCGTAACTCGGCGATTTAAGGAGGTGCAAGGAAGTTATGTAAATTTCGGTCGTACTCGGACTCCTTTTAGTTGTCGTGCCCCTGTGGATTCTAGCAGACGGATATCCACATCCGCTGGCGTAATAACTCACCAAACTATTACTGATATGGAAAACTAATGATCAAAGATGAAACGGTCCGAAAAACAAAATCAATAAAGTTTGGGGTCGGTTCCCGTTCCATCACATGAAAATCCCCTACTTTTATACCCACATTCCCAATGGATATGATTTGCTTCTCAAGAACATTTGCAATTGGCCTGTTGCCCCCAGAAATCTTGACGCTTCTCCTCAACTCGTTTTTAAGTACACGAAAGTACTCTGTAATTTTAAATGCATTCCCAAAGAGCGCCACATAAAAGACGAAAACATATTCCGCGATGGCAAGAAACAAAATTGCCTCTATTGGATGATTCACGAAACTACGGATGGCTAGGAAGTAGCCTGCTGTGCATACAAATAAGAAGGTTAATTTGATACCATACACAGGAGAGGAGTACCCAGTATTGAAGATCCTGGCCAGCAATTCCACTCTTCGGCATTCCATAAGTTTCCCCTGAATGACTTCCATTGACTGAACTTGGCTCCTGCAAAAACATAATATGCATTTGTAATAATTAAAAAAGGCAAGTTTTCTTTTAAATCATTAACCAAATCCACTTTCAATTTGAGCGCATGACCAATTATTCTCCAAGAAGAGCACAATGTTCTCCAGATGCGCAATAAACCCCGCTGCCATTGACTCAATAAAAGCTACCTCTTGTACGAATAGTATTAGAAAGGTCAAGGGATGTTTCCATGCTTCCGGAAGGAAATGGTACAAATGCAATTTGGTGCAGAAAATACTAATCAAGACTTCAAAGCCCACTAGTAGCACAGCACCGATGAGAGGGAGGTACACAGCAAACAATTCCGGTCCCGATAATTCTTTCAGATCCTTCAGCTCATTTCGTATCTTGTTATTTACAGCTGTCATATACGATGTCATATCGTTAAACCTTCACAATTAATTATTTCTATAGTAGTGTACTTTGCGACTCAAAATATGCAAATTCCTTTGTACTCACCACATATTTTCTTATCTTGAAATATGAAATTGAAAATTCTAATGGTAATATCAGGATTTCCGACACTTGCGGTACCCACTGTTGTGACTATTGAAGTTGTTGCGACAACGGTGAGGAGGTGAAGTGTGAGGTCGTAAATGGTTGTATCCGCTGATGAGGTCAGGGGTATTAGACAGCCCACACTCAGAAGTACTCGAAATATTTGATAGGAAAAGAAAAGAAGCCAAAGGAACTTGTGCGTTTTAGTGGGGACTTTTAAGCAAATACTTCCCCCATCATTTTGAATGACGTGGAAAGATATTACCCTCCATTTTGCAAAAAACTCAATGTATTTAAAATACATTTGTAATGCAACCCACAGATGTCTCACAAGGTCGAATCCCTCGCTTCTTCTACCAGATCAAGTCGAGCTTGTTGTCATACTGAAGGAACTTGGAATAAATTTCAGAAAACCTTTAGTTAGAAATCCGCATTTATCGTCAATTCTGGAATCCATGCAATTGAAAGTACTCTCTCAGTAGTAGATGAATTTATTTCCCCTCTTACTTGTTTTAATGGAAGACAAAAATTGGAAATGGAAGACAAAAATTGGAGAATAGCAAAACAAAAATGATTCAAAATATTTATCGGAGCTTACATCAATTCAATTGACATTTTAAAAAATTATTTGATAATGTGTACCCTCTGTCAAGGTAAACAACTCTTTTAAGTCAGAGCTGCGTAAAACGTTCGTCAAAATGTTTTCTCCAGAAAATATTACAAACAACTTAAGTATTTAAGCTGTTGTCTCAACAGCCTATAATACTTAAGTTGTTTGTAATATTTTCTGTTAAATTATTGTAAAATTCTTTAATTTTCTCACAAAAATCATTTCCTTTCATACACTGTTAAAACTGACTTTCTTTTATTTTTGGAAGGGATAAAACTTGGACATAACTTATTACAAAAGGTGAACTA
>JAQFXU010001967.1:0-23966 GCA_034693705.1 Spatulosminthurus flaviceps | reverse complement strand
CTTATCTGGGTAGATCGAATCCGTGCCATTCCCTGGCCGAGGCCAGGTACTTCACCACTGGACTGAACTGGCTGTTCAATCCACGACCTATATAATTCGGATTGTTGCAAAATATTACCATGCGTAGCAATATAATATATAGTTTCTTCGAAGATCGAATAAAATTACATCTTTTTGTGAATGATTATATCTCGGCTAGTCCTATACTGTACTGGGGACAGGAAGGCTGAAATTCGGTTTCAGCTCAACTGTGGAGTACATATGAGAAATTTAGAATTAAAACGGTACAAGCCCATAATTTTCAAAAATCGTTTTATTTCTTAAAAAAGCTTATGAGTAACTCCATTACTCCCTACTTGAGATAAATATTTGATAATTTGACGAAATCTTCCCCGTCATCTTTTTTCTGTCCTACAAACCTGATCAATAATTCCACATTAATGTAATGGAAATGCTAAATCGGTTCATAAATATTCTCTCTATTTATCAGTTTATCAGCAAGAATAATGGATTTACCACCGTTACTCCTGATTCACAGTCATATTCATGTCATACAATCGGAATTTTAAAGTTCAAAGCTCAAATCAATATTTCAGTCCCAAAACGGTACAACTCCCTCTATTTTGAAAATTTATGACCTCTTACGCGACTAGAGTTGATCCAGGAGTTCCACAAATGAGCCTTTCACTCTACTTTCTTTGATTTGTTTCTATCAAACACTTTTTGTGTCTCTATCGTAAAAGAAATGAGTTTTTTGTGGTTCAAATGTACTACAGCACAGTTACCGTTTTCATTCTATAATCTTCGTATCTACCTGTCCTAATCAATCCAATAAAAATTTCTATCATTCCAATTTGTCAAAATGACGGTCCGAATCATGTTCAGAGCTTGTCCTCCCTACATGTATGCACGTACAACTTTAAATATTATCCAGACATTTAACTGTCGCTTAATAAAAATTTGTCACATATTATAAGAAGAGAATGTGCGATTGCACATCAATCAGATTTTAAAACCCATTTAGAAAGCTAATCTTTTTTCAGAATCTCCAGACTAAAAATGGCTAACCGTAGAATCTCTTGCTTATAAGATTACAGCCGAGGAAGTTCTGTATTTGTAAAGAAGATGGCACACATCTATGAAAAATTTCTACGGTTTGAGTTGAAATGGAACTCAGATTTACACGAATAACAATCAAAACAATTTACAGAAAATTTTTACTTCAGAAATAGAAAACAAAATGCAGGCCTACTACTACTACACTTATTTTCCCCTTAAACGTATCCGACGTGTCGAATAAATACTTCAATTTTTATTTCTGAACAATTGCCAAATAAGTGTACCAGCACACAATGAAGAGCTGTTGAACACTTTCATAAATCGAATCCTGGATGAAAGATGTCCCTTGTATCGCCAGGAGTGAAATCCATTCCATCCCCACTGCTTCTCCTTTTTTACTCTCGCAATCAGACCTCTCTATCAGTTAAATCGAGGCAGAGGTTCCAGTTGGCTTCATTTCCTATCTTAACAACCACCGAAGGTAATCCTAAAGACGAGAGCTGAACTGAAGTTCAACGAGAGCTAATGAAGCTAGTCGGATTTAATAACCAGCCGTTTTATCTAAAGTACAGGCCAGGAAGGAAACGTTAGCCCAGCATATATATTTTAACTAGCCGTCTCTCCTTATTTATTATTCCACGTTCATCTCAGACTGTCAGTTGAAAATGTCAATTGGAGTGGGTGAATGTTGACGGGATGTCATAGGGAACGAAACAGATTGGTCAGATAGAGCAGACCACCCGATTTACCGTAGATAACATGATCGCCTGCTACACTCACTCACTGAACTAAATTGAAAGCAAGACATGCAGCTTGAGAAGTTGCATTTGAAATTATACACACACCAACAGTAAATAATAATCATGGATCTTGTGTGTATCTCCATCTCCATTTAAATTAAATTCAAGCCTCCCTTTTGAGTTGAGTCAGTGACCCAGCTAATAAATTATATCTGAAATTTAATTACCAGTCATTCTTTTCCCAAGACCGCTTTAATTTTCACTCGGCCACAAAAACCGAATTAAAATCATCACACAAGCATTTTCTCTACTCTCATTGTTTTTATACTTCCTCATTTCTCCAAAAGTTACTACTGTATATCACGTTTATACACTATACAATCAATTTTAAATAAATAACGTTACAAACCAGTCCAGAAATTTTTATTTGACCTTGCCTTCTGTAACAGCTGACATCCCTCTTAAGGTTACTATAATATTTTTTAAAAGTAACATGAGCTACCCCATCTACATTACCTAAGTTTTTCTCAACTTATTTGTCTATACTCTCAACAAAAATATTTTCAAATTCAATAATATTTTATAACCCAATGTGACAAGTGACAATCCTATACCAGTAAACCGTGAATATTTAATTAATTGGGAAGGGATAAAAGAAGTCCGTCCGTACTTGTTTGACAACTCCAAAAGTTAAAAATTCCTCGCGGATTTTCAACCTTGCATATTATGACACATCATTCAAAATGCGATATGGATCTGCGCGGTAAATCAAAAGGGATAGCTTTAAATTTTTCTCATGAATCGGTAGAACAGTTAACTACAAATTTATTCGAATACAATTTTCTTTCAGCTTCAATGACATTTTATACATCTATATAGTTGGACGTTTGGAAGGGATTAAGAAGCATGTCTTATTCCCTACCTAGAAACGTCTCATTTCAATTTACTACATTATTATAGAAACTATTACTCCATTTGCTCGTTTCAACATCTCTTGGATATTTATTGGAACTTTAGAATCTTTCTGCCCTTCTTCTTGTATGAACTCAATGCCATTAACGACATTAGAATTTAAATGACTCCTTCCATTCCCTGTCGACAGACCATTACTTGTGATTGCGTTAGTTTGTACGTACACTATTACTTGAATTGATTTCACTGTATTTTTCACTAGGACTGTTATTGTGCGATGCTGATCCGTGGTAATTATTTTATGGCCCATTAGTTCCTCTTTAACGACTTCAGCTTGTTATCACTTGTATATCTTTTGATCTTAGAGTGATTATTTGAATTTATGTAGAGAAGTAAACCATACACAATCATAGACATGGTATTTTTTATAGAAAGGTTCTCTTCATGTATTTTTTCCATCCACTTTGTTTGTGTCTGCCCCGATTGAATCTAATCATTTCACATGATTGGGTTTGGACCTTATAATGTTTTTAACGTCCTTGCGAATGACTTACTTTGAGCTTGTACTATTCCTCTACCACCATTTGTATTCATAAGGTCAGATCATATAATTATGCACTTGCATCATTTTAAACAATCCTCTTGCTCTTTGACAGCTCAAGTGTATATTGTAAAAGGGAATGTTCTATGCGCTGTTCATATTTTGACTCAATGTTGACTCAAGTCATCTCTACAAATAAAGCTGATAAAACCCAAGGGTTTCCCAGCTACTATAATAAATGTCAAGTTTTTTGCAACATTTTTTTCTTCCCTCCTTTCTCATTCATGAATTATTATGTTGCTGATGACTAGTGTGTGCAAAATATTTAAACATTTTCCGGGTGGTGTAAATAACTCTCCTTAAAATGGTTTTTTAAGTCCTTTTACAAAAACACAGAGAGAGAGAGAGAGAGCAGAGAGACGTTCATATAGTAGTGAAGAACTTGGAATCTACCTACATGTACATGATTTTGAAGAAAAAGGAACCGCGGAAACTATGTATTTGAGTATGTCGGATGAAAACTTAATGAACGAAGTGGTGCGGTTACCGGTGCATCTGTCTGTCACTCGTGTAGCTCACTCACTCATAATTAATGATCTACCTGATTTTTCAACTCACTTATTTTCTATTTTTGAGTTCGCCACACTCAATTATCTTGCACTTCTCCGTGCAAATGCTTGAGGTATAACGGGAGTGTCCTCATGAGAGGACTATACTTGCTATTATTTCTTATATGACAAAATGCATATGGTACATATTTATTATATGTATTAGCCTCTGCTTCCGTCCTATTAAAAATGTTGGAAGGGAAAAAATTAACTAGACCTGCTTCCACACAATGATACCCCTATGATGAGACATTGACGATCATTAGCTATAGATTCTTATAGGAACATATATAATACTTTTCCTTCATTACTCACTTCATCATGACAAAGTCAGCTTAAGTGTAACATTACATTGTAGTTTGAAAAAAATCCATAGGTTTTTTTTTCAAGAATATTTTTTTCCTCTCATTGTCAGTCTATCCCTTCTTGTACGTACAATATGCACTTACTTGGGATATCAGAGAGAGAGAGAGAGAGAGAATAGGATAATGTGCTTATGTGTGTGAGTGTAGACATAATTTTTTGAGCTGGAGTTATTCTTCTTGGCTGACTGACACGAATGAAGCATATGATGGGCACGTCTCTGGGTATATACTGCCATATGATAATCCATGAAATTGTTTGAACTACTGCCATACAATAAACATTTACGATGGAAGCAATTTATATAAAAAGTCTCATATTATCAAAGATATATCCAAGTTGTCATCTCTATATTTTACATAAATACTTTCTCCATTCCCTATATATCTTATTTCCGGATTCAGGACACGCGTGTGTTCTAGCTTCTTCCCCTATCCTATCTGTATGTATGTACTATTCAAGACACGCTAATGTTTTACATGTCTGCTCTCTCATATATTTTTTTCTAGAACAGTTCCACAATAGAGTATTTTCCGCCCTTAATTTGGTCCGAATTTTTTTATTCCTCTCTTTCCTTTTCACTTCTCTCTCTCTATATATATTCCACGAATTTGAGACAGGATTTTTCATTAAAGTACTAACCAGAGAGCTCTCTCTTGAATTCACATAGGTTTTTCAGAGGGAAAAAAAGGAATGGAATGCCAAAGTTATACCATAACTTTAAAAATATTACTTTTCATAAAAGTTGACGTGCCAATCTGAGCCTCAATGTACCTTTTCCTCTCTTTCCATTCCCCCCTAAATGTGAAATTCTTAGTCTCACTTGGACTTGAACAACTGTTCAAATAAAGATTTTAAGTCAAATCAAGTTAAAAAAGTTTTTTTTTACCACCAGTAACATTGGCATATGTTACTTTACATAGATTCTCTCTCTCTCTCTCTCTCTCTCTCTCCGTGTACTAACAAATGCTCTGTTCAAAGCTTCAATCATGAACTTGAAAAAGAAAAGGTGCATTTATTAAAGGGAGAGACAATATAAGTTGTTGCATATTAAATGTGTGTAGTAGTACGTAGATTTAAATAAACGGAATGAGAAAGGAATATTATGCGGGGTCGTTTGTGGTAATGTAAAAATGCTTAAATGAATTTAGCCTTGACTTGAACCGTGTAAAGTGGCAATCGATGAAGATGGTTTATGGGGAAGAAAATATTATTCAAATGTATACAGAATAAATGTGAGTCTTTTAAAAGCCTTAGTCTTCTAATCTCGTATGCAGATTTGTTTGAAGAGCTTGAACTTGTGTGAAGAGATGTCTATCTTTGAAGCCGGAGGCTATCCTCATGGTCATTATTTATTCATGGGATTTTTCCTATTGCTCATGTATAAAAATGTGTGTATATATGTAGATATGTGGGATTCCTATCTTAAATGCTTGCTTCATGACAATTTTTTCATCTATGAAATTTTTCTCCCTCCAATTCACAGTCACCATTTAGCGAGTCATTGGTAATTAAATCCCGAGTTACTCCTCGCCTTGCTTTTCCTATAACATGATTTCAAGTACATGCACTTGTTTCCTACCTTAAGAGATGTTACTTACAATGTTAACTACTAATAGACGTACAAGAGACATATTCACTCTGTCCTCTCTTATCTTTACATTTGACTTGTGTAACCTCTACCGTTGTCATTTTTAATTCCATCCAGGTATATACCTATATACACACATACGGCACTTTCCCTATTAATATGATTCCAACCCGCTTTTATTGTTCAGACTGATACACACACATACACACACATACACACACACTGTTTTGTACACACAGTACACGAATAGAAATGATATGATGATGTGAGAAGGAGAGGCTGGAATATTAAAAAAACACATTTATTATTATATCCATAGGAAAAAATAGTGGACCAGTATAAGAATGAATAACAGGTCTGTGAATTACTTTGGAGACGAGACGCTCATCCACGACTTCATAAATAATCATCTCTAATGGAAGTCATAATTGGACCTAAGCATGAGGACAATATGTAGAGGTGAGTCCAGCCCTGCGTTCATTTATGACACGGCCATTTGTGTAGAGAGTGCAAAGTGGTTAATTTGTCTGGGTGTACAGATCTAGACAAAATGCTGGGAGAGCATCATCCCCCATCAGTTCCTTTCCTGACTTGGCCATGAGTTCACCTTTGGTGGTCATTTCGGTGACATATATCCTTGGGAATTGTGGGAACTGGAGCTATAACATGAGCTACACGTAGGGGAAATGTCCACAGCTATTTAAATATCATTGGAATTCCTCTGGTCATAAAGTTTATAGTGTGAAGGGATTTCCTTACCCCATGCTTTGCTATACCCGTTATTAGCCATGGAGGGTTTCCTCCAAAATCCTTCTCTCCTTATAGCCGCCACCAGCAGCCTTCCCTCTGGACACGTACACATAAACGCACTACATACACCAAATTCTCTAAATTTTATTACAGTACACATTTGTACATACTACAATTTTGTGCGTCGTGATTACTACAGTGGACACCGTCACAATGAGTCTGCTCAACTAAATGAACAATTTCTACACACACGGTGAGAATTTCTCTTGGGCCTACTTTCATCCATGAACCAGGTAAACCAAATAATCTCCATGGTATCTTTCAAGTCACAATATCCACCCTGTAATTTATTACTACGAGTCAGTTTAGTAGCCCTTAGCCTTAGATTAAATAGTAAACAAGCCTGGGCACATCAAGCAATGTAACAAACACCAATTTGACTCCGACACTCGTTTAACTCTTTGCACAAGAATTCTCTCCCCTACACAAAATACCCACAAATTGTCTACATACAAGTTTGTATTAAACCTGCAAAAAAAAAAATTGGATTCCACATAGTTTTTTGTACCGGAAAGTCTCTCGAATAGATCATTTCACATGATAACGTGAAATAGCAGCCTTTTAGCAGGAGCCTCTGTCAAAGCTATACAGGGCTCATAAGTTCCTATACCTATACATGTACCCAAGCTTCTGCAAGGATCTTCCATTCTCCTTATGTAAGTCCTTGGAATTTTGTTATAATTTACAACCCTACATTGTAATACAATACATTTGTAGTTTTGTAGTTTCAAGATAAACTACTATTAGGTTTATAGGCAGAGTAGGAGAGGGTGAGAGAGAGAGAGAGAGAGAGGAAAAAATATATAGCAAATAACATACAACTCTCCTCTTGGCTTTTACAACAGGACAAATTGAATTATTTCCAAGGCGGAAAAGGAAATTACCGTTCGTTTACTATTTTCTACATCCCTAGTTTTTTTCCCTACTATAACTATTTGAACAAAAGAAAGTATTTTCTTTGAAGGAGTAATTGGTAGAAAAGCTGTGGAAAAGTTGGAGGAAGCCAGAGCTTTTTTTTTATATATATGTTGAGGAGGGGTCAATTGTTAACTATTAACCGTGGAGTCACCTCTGTATAGAAATAGTTTATATGAGAGAGAGAGAGAGAGGAAAAGAATGAGAGAGATAGAGCAACAAGCAGAGGACATTTTAGGAACAAGATATAACTTATGTTGAAGACAAGTTTTATGGGTTTTGCCTGGACCCTTGCGGCTCTTTCAGTATCTTTAAGAATTTCCTACATTTAGTAAGCCTATGGGTTAGAGAGTCTTCACGTAAATCTTCCAATTCACTTACACAGCTAGCGTGAGTAGTAGTTTGTATAAGTGAAACAATTTACAGGAGGTCTGAGTTCTTATCATGGTCCGAGCAATAAAAATCCTCCGTTCTTCACCATTTCCCCTCCTATACAATGTCCAGAATAAGTATGCACAAATGGTCAAGTCTGGAGAAGTGGAGGAAAATTCTATTATATTGTTCATTCAAAATTTATTTGGTTCTTGGATGGAACAGCCTTGGACTTTTTCCGCCCTTTTAAAAAGAACATCTTCCCATTACATCTTACATCATGAAAGACCTTCATTGAGCAAATAGTATACATACATACTTGGCCAAGGCTGGGTCCATAGGCTTTATTTCCACACTACTCTCCTCTCATGTATAAGAGTCTTATGTAGGAAGGATTTTCTAAAACTAGGACACCAGTCGGGTATTCTCTTACTCCTGTTTTTCCTCCCGATCTGGTCAGTCTGGAGAATGTGCCAGTTTTTCTTTTTTTTTTCAATCTACATAGTCCAGAATAAATTCTTGCCAACTTTTGTTTTTCTAATATAGTGCTATAATCGTTTCCCTATAAATTCCGATTAACTTTATTGCTACTCTTGTAGGTAGCATTTGGTATCTCACTACTAATACTACGGTACTGGAAGAATGCAAAAATACTGTAATTATTTGGCAACTCTAATAGCCCCTTTTATACGGATTGTTATTGTCATCAAAACAGCTGGAGGAGACGCTTTAGAGATGGGATCGGACTGTTTGGAGCCCAAGGTAATTACAATTTGTTAATAATAGCCTAATTTCCAGTTGCTAACCTTTGCCAAGCACGCGTGTATTAATTTTCCCAAAGGGGTCCTTACCCTACGGTTTCAAGTCAGAGGAAAATCAATCTTTCTTTAAACTACTCTCTCTCTCTCTCTCTCTCTCTCTCTCTCCGTATATTTCAAGGGAGGTCAATTACCGTCAGAACGACTTCACTGGTTACTATCTCACATTTGTATAGATAGACATACACTCAGGTTTCATATGTGCTTTCAAGAGCCAGGAATTTAGATATGCGTCAAAGATATTCTACACTGGATATCTTAAAAGTATATACTCATATTGTGTGTAAAGTTGTAAATGAATTTCCATGTGACTCTGCTGTGCCAATGTATTCGCTGATACGGGTTCTTGGATCCGTAGATCCTCGCAGTATCTATAGTTTTCGCGATTATCGATTTTCTTGGCCGAACATATCTATGCACTTTGGTTGATTCCAATTAACAAATATTATCTTCTATATAAATACAAATAAGTGTACATAAGTACAGGGTATTATTTCAATATAGGCTCAACTATAGCTAATGAGGCAATTTCCCAGCATGTAAAAAGTCTCTTATCAGGTCACGTATATGCTAAAAAAAACGTATGCCGTTGTTCGACCTTGGGATCCCCTGTTTTTTCCCCTATTTTCCATAGATATCAAAGCAAGAATTTTTTTTTCTAATTCTGATAAATTGGCAAAACTCTCCCATTTTTTTTGACCAGTTAGTTTTGAGTGAGAGCTCATTAGCATTTAAACAAGGGACAGAAAAAATATTCAAGGTTTAAAAAAAATTGCGAGATAAAAACACAATTTTGATAAGTTTCAAGTTGAAGGTGTATAGAAATTGGCTTGTACAATGGAACATGAGGATTGTTGGACACACAACTGTTGAGTTTTTCTTGGTTACTGTGAGAGCATATGGGATAAGCTTTTATGGATAAGGACACACACAATATATAGTGGCGACTAATGGTGACAAGCAGATTGTTGGTGGAGCAGGCTCCATGTCAGAGGTTTGATAGAGTCGTGTCTAATGTATTCACCTTTGATTTTTTTTTTCTCCCAACTTCCATTATATTATCATATTGAGAATTAATTCAGTGGGTCCATATGCTTACGCATACTCACTGTCAATGAGTCTTTGTTACTCACATGTAAAATCATACATATGAATTTCCATAGTTTACAATTCCTTGTAATACCCATGAATTTTGAGTGTCTGTATAGTTTAGAAAATACACACACACACACACACACACACACACCTTACATCTGGCAACATCCCTTGATATATTAGAAAATCAATAGAGTTATTTACGATTGTCATCGAATCCCTTTGTGAGCCTCAGTTCAATGATGGGCGATATGGAAAGAATTAAAAGTGATATTTTTATTTGCTATTCTCTCTCTCTCTCTCTCTCTCTCTCAGTCTCACTCACACCTTTTTTTATCCTCAGAATCTTCTTAAAAGATTAAAAGCAATCATTGTTCACAAATAGCTCTTACATTTTTAATCGTTTTTTATGGGTGTAAACTACACCCCGAAATTCCCTAAAGTGCACAATTTATATCTCCCAAAAATAATTCCCTCCCTTCAAATATCCCTAATTCATTTTGTCACTCCCAAATTTCCGTTTCATTTTCATACAAGTATATACATACATAGAATAGTATTCAGTATAGTAGCGGGGGGTAAAAATCTTCAGGAAAAACTACATCTCAACCATAAGAATTCCTACATACTTGTAGATGGAACAAGGAAATGGGAAAAAGTAAACATGAATTAGTTTAAGTATTAATAATTGGGTTGGTTAATGCATAGCTTACAAGAATTTATTACCTGTTTACAGCATCCTATTTAAATTCCTATTCTTCCCTAAAGGAGAATAAAAGCCAAGGGAAATTTGTTTGACATGAGGAAAATGGCCGACCATATCCTTGTTAGTAATGTTATATACATATAGAGTTTTCACCAAAAACGAAGTAGAAAAAAAACAGGAAGGATTTAGATCCTATCTTTATACACTTACAAGGGAAATTCTATAGTATATAATATGCACATATAAAAATAAAATCTACAATAGCTTATAAATTCCCTATAGAAGGGAAATAAATTAGAGTGGAAAACAATTAGCATGGGAAGAGACATTTAAAAATTGAATGGCACGTGCATTTCTTCCATGCTCGGCTCATAATCATGTAAATGTGAAATGTGTTGGAAGGTTCAGTCCCATTTTACCATGAAAAAGTAATGAATGAGCTTGAGAAAATGAGTGGAATAGTAATGTAGTAAGTAGTAGTTGCTGGGGAAAAAGCACTTTTCCTCCTATCCTTATACTATTACATACGCACTACATACACACACTATACTATACTCCATATATAAATATAATTACATTACATAAGCCTCGTTCTATATAGTAGAGAGTTGAGAGGAAGTATATGTTATAATCATTCTCATACCGATATGGTATTTTTTCCCATCTTTTACTACACAAGCGAACATCTCCACCATAACAAGCCTTTTACTACAATCCCTTTTTTACACTCCAAAGCTTCTCTCCTCTATATAAGGAATGACATGAAAATGAAGCCTGCTCTTAATGCTCTTTCCCTCCCTCTCTCTCTCTCCTCTTAACTTTCAAGATTCCTATGTTTTCTCAAGCATTTTCCCTATTCTTAAACAACGCCTCCTCAACTCTTCTCTCTCTCTCTATTCTCTCAACGTGGCAATGGCTTCTCCTCTTCAACTCAAGAAATACATTGGAGATATGGAGCGATAATATGTAGTAGTAGTAGTAGTAGACAAAGTGTATGGGTTAATAATATATATGTACATACTCAGTATGGCATACGTATGTATAGGGCTTTGGCGCCAGCTCTTTTTTTTTTTTTTTGAACACATAATATTATAAGTTGAAATGGATCCCAAAAGAGTAGTTAGTTTTTGTGAAATGAGAAAAAAGAAAGGGAAAGAAAATGAAAGGAGAGAAGAAGAGAGACTGGAGAAGGAAAAAGAAGAGGAAGAAGAAGGTACGGGCAAAGGGAGGGGTCCTGGACCCTGTTGTTCATGGAGAATTGCGCTAAGCCGAGGATTGGTACATGCAATGAAGACTTGACACATTTTTGTAATGGCTGCGTTCTCAAGGGTTCCTTTTTTTTCTATACGACCTTTTTCCCTTTCCTCCTCTCTCTCTCTCTCTCTATACTATAGGGATTCTCCCTTCCCTCTGGCTCTATACTTTTTTCCACATGCTCTTTTTCTATCCTATGACTCATACATATTATAATAGAGGGATCTTTTTCGAGGCAGAAAACCCTCTGTATTTCTCTATATATTATGCTCATGCTCATATCTCATCCAGTTCGTCCGAGTCCATGTCCATCTAAAAGAGAATCATCATAAAACCTTGGCTAACATAGCACAAGTGTAATCAAATTCAATAGCACTCAAGACCTTGAGCGATTCATGGTATTTTTCTACTCCTACGTATATATACTTTATGTACGTCATATGTAATACAAGAGATTCTGAGTTACAAAGTCAGACTTGGTTTTTTTGATTTTATTTTTTTTTTTGACAAGGAGAGTGTTCATGTCCTCAAGTATGTGCTTATTAGAGAGAGAGAGAGGGAAATCTATAAAAGGGAATCCGCACCTACAATACAAAAAAGTCACAATGTTATTATACAGGCCAGTGTTATTTTCCCTTCTCTTTAAATTCCTCTCCAACTTTGAACTTTGTAGCTTCCATTGAACTTTACGGCTTTTGAGCTCTCTTATTACTACTGTACTCATCATCATAGTGAGTGACTCGCTGTGGTCTAAAATCAGCTTTTTTTTTTATTTGAATGAACCTGTCATAAAATCCGGAATTGGACAGCTATAATTTTGTTATTACTCAAATTCTTCCTTTTTTTCCATATATATGCATAGCTGAGTTTCCTCTAGTATAGTTTGAGGGTATAGAAAAATCATGCCAAAATTCAGGATATTTATGACTTGGTATAGTTATACATAAAATGTTGAGAAGCAGATGGATACTTTCAAATATTAAACATTTCCTGGTTTTCCTTAGACCATGTCTTAGAGTGTAAGAAAGTTGGAGTAATAATGGGATGTAGTAGGGAGGGAATGATTCCAATAAAATCCTTGTCCATTTAAAGAATAAGTTGATGTACGTTGATTTATGACCATGTCATTTCCTTTCGATATAAATGAAGACTCTCAACTGTGGAGGAGGAACAATATGTTATTTTGGGTCAAGGCATTTAACATGTTCGATTTAAGAGCAAGGTCCTTTTTCTTTCCGCTATATATATTATTTTCTCAAGAGATTTTTATTTTTAAGCAGTTTTTTTTACTGTGTATGTCTTAATATTGGGAGCATATGGTTTAGGATGCAAGCAGTTTTAATTTTGGTGCATTATAAATTCTAAAAAAAAGTGATCATTTCTGATGAATAGGAATTTGAATTGGGATTTGTAATTTTTGGGAACATTCAAAATGTGAGTATTTCTAGGGCTGTAGGGAGTTTGGAGAAAATAAGGAATATGATGGGAGGGTGTGTATATAAATATGGGCTAGAAATTTTAGTAGTCAAAACATGTCCATCCATATGGAGAGGATTAAGATAAATGTACGGAGCTAAATTGAGATGTCCCAAAAAGTTTGGAACTCAAATATTTTCAAGAAACCCTTTGGGTTTTCAAAAAGTTAGAGAATCCTTTTTGGTGTAATTCCTCATGATCCATAATCTGTAGGCAGGGATTCATACGGAGTATGATAAATATTTTGACAAACAAGCCATGGTGAGCATGTAAATCTCGTACTAATCCTCTGGACCCCTGCCTACCTATCTATCATCCCAGACTCCGCCTGCAAAATTTCTGTCTCTCACTCCGACGCTTGTCAACCAGAGAGCTCTCTCTCTCTCTCTCTCTCTCTCTGCCCGTCCTGCTCCTCCGTATAAATTCTCCTTATAAGCCTCCATATTTTTTTTTCCTTTTCACTTCATTCAAATGTGTTAATTCCTACAAAACTCCTCACAAATGTCAAAGACACATAGCAAGAAACATTGCCTACAATGTTCGTATTATGGAACCTATAAAAAACACATTTGTATTTTGGCTATAACAACAAACCAAAAAATGTCTCTCTTGTTTTACACATGTCCCGTAGTTCTACGTTCTACTCAAGCAAGTCAACATTCCTTAATCAAGTTTTCAACTGTAGCTTTCTTTATATGTGGGTAGGAGTTGAAATCTGTCAGTGTGGAAGGGGGTTAATTTGACAGTATGTAATTTCAAGGCTGCTTCAGGCCGGATAATTTGTCGAAATGTAATTCGTGTGAACGCGTTTATTGGCACGTAATTTAATTTAAGTTCCAACTTGTTTTTCCTCCTCTCTCTACTTCTGCTTCCAGAGATATCGCGTAGAGAAAGAGGCAGAGAGGAGGATTTTCCTATAAATACTTATTGATAATTGTCCCATTCCCATATGAAAATTCTCTGATAACACGACCTTACGTAAAGATAGTTCTTGCGTCAAAAATGGCTTATGACCATGGAAGTGCGGAAAAGCAGGGAATTTCAAAAAAATTCAAAGTCAGTCTCTCTTCGAAAAAAGGCATGATAATTTTTTGTAATCTACAACCGCTTTTTCTGAGGCCTTGGTTGGAGTTTGTGAAATTAATACGCAATAAGCCATTACAAAACCACACTTTTGTATAGTTATACCTTTTTTAAAAATCCCCAGATAAATGTTACGCATGTAAATTAGCTCGTACAATAAAAGTACTTGGTGAAAAATATTTTTTTTCCACAACAAAAATTTCCTGTTCTCCTATGAACCTGTACGGTAATAATTATTCCTACCTCGTTCCTGTACTGATACGTTGTGCGTCGCCTCATAACTGTGAAAAATCCATTTGATTGGCTAATCAAATCTCATATATAAATAAATTTTATATCTATGAAAAATTAGTGGGCTGTCAAGTTAAAAAAAAATCTACTCATACTTCAATCAGCCAAAACTTGTTTTCTCACTCGTTCCATATATAGTTTGCATACAAGGAATTGTTGCAATTCCCTCCTCCTTCCCTGTGGGAGCTTTCATTCAATCCCCATCCACATGGATCTTGAAATAATTACATGAAGAAACCCTCCATGATGGGATAGTGTTAAGTAAACATGAAAATAGGAAGCTTGAAATTTTGTTAAGCTTCCAAACCACTTACATCATCCAGAGCTGATGGCTTGTGAAGAGCCATAAGAAAAGTGGATTTCAAAAATCAGCTCCATATCTCCATACATGAAGGGTTCCGCTTTATGACTGACACCATAAAAAAAACTCTGGAGCCTTTTGCAATAAAGTTCAATGTTTTTTATAGCACGAATATATCCTTCTTTGATTACTTGTTCTACACAATGACTAACATGGAATACGAGTTTGATGATTTACTTTTTTTTTTTTTTTTTAAAAATCTCACGTGTGTAACCAATTCCTCCGCACTCTATGCTCTTTGATCCTCGAAACTTTCCTAGCCTCACTATTTACATTAATCCATACTTAAGATTTCCCATCTAAATATTTAGGGAGCAGGTGCTCATAACCGGTCTTTGTTTACATAAAAGTTCTCCTCCTTCATCTTCAATTCATGACTTGGACCAACATTCCAATTTAATACTTTCAAAGAGTAAAGTAAAATATCACGAAGAAAAGTTTATGAGACGGATTTTTCAAATTCTCTGTTTATTTTTATATCTATACAAGCTTAGCTCACGTATAAAAGCTTCTATAGCTAATTATATACCCTCCGACCATCAGATCTCAATGGATTAAAGAACTCAAAAAATCTTGTAACATTATAAGGGTGTGTATATAATTACATGTGTAATAACCAAGTAGGAGACAGAGGAGGAGCTGTAGAGAGAAATTTTTTCAAAGACTTGCAAACTTGCTCCCAACAGTATAGAAAGAAACAAATAGTAGAGGAGAAGACAGAGGGCTTTTATCCAACAAGACCACAACAATCTAAAGTGCTTACTCTCTAGGAAGGATATAGGATATCCAATATACATATAGCTACATACATAGTAGGGATATGGAAGAAAGTGGGAAGAATGAAGAAGATGCGGTGAGGTAGCGAAGAGGAAATATTGTTTAAAAATGTCCTGCTATAAACCTCTTATCATGTAACATATTGGCCATAAAACGTGCCGTTATGTTCGGGGTAAAGGGAAGGCGAGAAAAAAAAGAATTCATATGGGGTCACTAAGCACTCTGAACATTACATTATTATGGGCTTCCCTTGTATACCGTCATCCTCTATTTTACTATCGTATATTATTTTCCCTCCTACCCCAGACCATACAATGGACCTCCTTTTTACTTGCAAGGCTCTTAAACCATGTATAAATTCTACAGATTCTACTTACATGACTATCTTTCTAATGTGTCTGCATATTCAGATCCAGGAGTTTACACACATTTACTCCTTGCATATACTAAACATTGTAAGTCTTCTCGAGACCTTGTCTGTAGTTTGCTATCATTATGGCGTAGTAGTACATTTATGTACGAGGAATAGTGTCAAGCCAACAAGACAATATTAAAGGATGGGGCACTTCCAAGATCGCAAATCATCGCTTTGAACCACTTTGGAGCCTCATGTTGTCTGGATGGAGATGTTATAATGCTACAGGGCCTTGTTTTGCATTCAGGAGCTAACTTTTTTCCTTGGCCTTACTTTTACTTTACTATGTAGATAGAGAGCTGAGGAGTTACTAGAAGAAGTAAATGCAAAAAGGGAAAGGATAAAAATATGTAGAAGATATAGTTACTATTGCTAAAAAGAGAGCTATATATTTTTAAGCTGATGTTTATGAAGCATGGACTCCGGACTGCATGTAAATCATACATGAGCATAAAAACATAAAGATATATACATAAGTACATATAGTGGGTACAGAGTACATAGGGAGAGCTCCATATGCCTGGGGAGTACAAGTGGAGTAAGTACTCTCGTAGAAAGTGGGAGAGTAGGGAGAGAAAAGTGCTGGTGACACTAGTAGGGAAGAGCACTTTGGCAAATCTTTGGTCTCATAACTTAGAGTAAAGTCATGCATAATTTGTTCTCACGCATGCAGAGAAAAGTTGGGCTCATGTAAGCACATGACGGGACATTACACAAGTCATTTATTGTCGTCCCTTCACTTGGAATGGCCATCGGGAGGAATGACTATTTAAAAGGGAATATGTTTTTTTCTTGTTTCTCTCTCTCTCTCTCTCTCTCTCTCTCTCTCTCTCCCTCAAAAAAAACAAGGCTAAGAACAACAGTTTACTTTCACAGTACATGCACCTCTTGGTGTGTTTGTGTGTGTGTGTGTGTGTGTGTGTGTAGTAGGACACAACCATCAAGTGGTCTTTTTTGATGCTGTGATTTCACAGAGGGATAAAAGCCTTGGACACAGCATCAACACTGGGTGGAGAGCAATGGCAATATAATTTCGACACACAAATGCTCTTTCCTATTCTTTTACACGTACCATTAAATGGTCGGACTCCAAAGGTTCTCCACACGCTTTCCATAGTTATACTCTGTATACTTCTTCTGCCTTGATAATATATGTGCCATGAAGGGAAGGAATCCTCTATATGGTGTTGTGTAAAAAGAGTACTACTACTCAAAATAGTAAATGCCTCGAGTACTTTTCAAACTACTTTGCTCTTGCTGGAAGCATGGAGAGATGAACATTAGGTTATGTCTTTGTTTATAGCATGGTAGCCAACTTTATCGGTCGTCGTTTACCCACGGAACGCCATGTAGCAAAGGCATGCTAAATTGCAGACCAAATAGGCAAGGATGGGATGGATGAAAAATTCTCTTCCAGCTTTCTACATACTATGTATTCCTTCACAAATATCTGGCTATACGCATGTATGTATAGGCTACTGCCTCACCTAAACTTCTACTTGGGTTAAATTAGTTAAATTTCATATAAGAGTGTAGGTACAGACAAATAAGCTCTAAATATTATGTAGGCATACGTTCCATAAAGAATTCTCATACAGTTTATTAGTATCTTTTACGATACTACCTTCTCTACACATTAGACCATTATATTAAGCGTTATCCTACTTCATAGATCTACACATATATGTACGTCCTATGTATAGCGTGCATTCAAAGACTCATACAAAAGTACTTTTTTACAGGAAGGAGCCTCTATATGCCATTAGTCTACACACAGCTACATATATTCCTACTTATACTTCCCTACATATAGGTTTACATGTGCTGTGTAAGCAAGCAATAAACACACAATTGTGTATACAAAAACCAAGAGATTCTTTTTCTTCAGATGTTTATATACGGTTCGTATCCGTTGAGCTTAATGTTGGACAGCCGGGGTATATGCACGCTTTATTATTACCACTGGCTCTGAAGACTTTGCCTTTTGAAGTCGGAAAGCATATTCCCTTTCCTTAGTATAGCAAACTCTATATAATATGTATACAAAGGATTTTTATATGGCTATACATATTGGATTGATACAGCTTACTGCTTGAGGCTTCCAGCCTTCCAACTCACAACGTATCTCTTCTGTGTGCATCCCTAAGATGTTATAATACCTCTATCATAGCAAGTTTTTCTACTCGACTCCATTTGGTTTCATGTTTAAAAAAAAGGATGGTCCAGCATGGTTATTTCCTTGACTTGTTAAAAGATAGCTTGGAATGAAAAGGTTTCTCTATATACCTGTACATCTGAGCTCCACAGTTATAGTGCAAGTAGATATGGAATGCTCGTAAATGAGTGTGGGTTGGTGAATGTGAGACTTGGCTTGACTTGTATGTACTATGCTATGTACTACTTTGCATTAAAGAGCACTCCATGATTTCCTTACTGGTCTTCGCCTACTTTGCTTACTCATGGACTCTCTATGTGTTTGCTTGATGTTGTTGGGAAAGAACTGGCCTTAAGCATAGGATTTGTTCATATATGTATTTGTTCAGATGTATGGGAGAAGATAGGAGAGTAAAGTCTTGTATGATATGATTATGTAACTATAAGGATTTTGGTACGTGTGTATGTGTTTTCGTATGTGTGTGTGTGTGTGTGTGTGTGCAAATGCTGGAGGATCTCAGCTTGAGCTTAATGCCAGCAGACGGCCTACACTTATAGGTTGGTTTCCCTGTACTGCTCTAGCATGGTTAAAGGTTATATTCGCGGCGTTTGACTTTTAGGTGCGTTATTTATGGCATGGAGCTCGACGAGGGGGTAATAAAATTTATTGCTAGGATTTATAGTTGGCCATTTGCTTCAAATTTTGGGGGCCTCTTTTACTCTTCTCTCTCTCTCTCTCTCTCTCTCGCTCTCTTATATTCTCTTGCTCTTGTAGAATCGACTCTGCGCTTGCACAACTCGCTAACTCTCAGATACCAGTTCTTTTCTGTCCTTGTCTCTGTTCACTTACTTACTTTTAGTTACGTACACACACGGCATACAAAACTTGTTACTTTGTCTTGTAAAAGCTCATTGTCGAGTCTTGATTATTACGAAGAGGAAGACCTCATCTTGCTCTCCTCAGCTCTTTCTCCCATGGTCAACTTCCACCGGCTCTGCTCTTCTTCTCACACACTCAAGTCAAACCATCTCAGAGACACTTCTTCTCTCTCCCCAGATCATCCTCACATCCCCAGACATCTCTTCACACTTGAGCCAAGGAATCATCAAGGGTGAAACCTGACAGAAATACTTTACATGAATTATATCCACATCCTACACAATCCTCCTCTTTCAACTCATCTCTCCACATCTCTACAATGGATCTTCACATATAGAACGTGGAAGTCCTTGGGATATCCAAACATCTCTGGAAGAAGAGAAAGAGTCATTAAATTCCACGAGTTGTTAATCAAAGGAGCGATGGAGGAGGAAGAGGAACTTGAAGAAGAAGATCCCGGCTTGGCTTTACATATTTGGAAGAGGAAGGAACAACCCTTGGAATAGAATAGAATTAAAGAGGAGATAAACGAATAAAAAAGTGAGGAGAGGAAGAGGAGCAAGGCCGGTGGTCGTCGTATGGAAGTAAAACCAAGCGAATCTCTCTCTGCTCAACTCCCAGATTTCTCAAGACCCATTGTGTCAGTTGGGAAGGGAGCGCGCCGGCTGCAGCCGCCGTTGTCTCTGTCTCTCTCTCTCTCTCTCAATCCCTGTCTTCCTCCACAAGAGAAGCCTTTGGTGTCTTGAAAGCTGGAAAGTTCCATCCTTGTGTCACTATTTGTGCTCCTTTGATTCTTTAGAACTTTGAAGTTAACCATTCCTCATCCCTTTTCCGTTATAGTACGATCTCTGATTAGCTCTCCCAACTATTTCTAGCTCACTTGAGATAGGAGAACTCTCTTTATAAATTGTAAATATCCAATGAAAAGGCTTGGAACTCTCAGTATGTGTATATAGCTTATTGTGTGTGTGTGAATGACTGGAGAATTGTGAGTGAAATCCATCGGCAGGGCCGAAAGTGACTGACAGGAGGACCCGAGAATCCCTTGTACTGCTCAGCTTTGAAAAATTCCAAACTGCCAGCCTCCAATGTGGAATGACTGAGTGTGTTATGTACTACTTACGTATATTATTTACTGTGACGTTCTACATATTTCTTCCCTTCTTTACCACGTACATGTATAAAAGATATGACTGTATGAAGCTCGACCCACCTCATTATACGCACATGTGCAACATTATATTCCGGGTAACCTTCTACACTTTTAGCGTGTGTCTATATTTTTCTACTCAAATATTCTTATTTTAACTTTTATATGCTTCCTGCATTTTCTGTGTTTTTTTATGCTGGATGTATGGTTTCTCGTGAAGTTTTATTTACGGATTAGTTTATGTATGTATATGCTCTCTTCAAATTCATGTCCATATTTACTACGTCCAGTTGAATGATTTAAGTTGTTCCGAACTCTTTTGCACTCACAACCTTCCCGGTCATTTTCATTAAGTTGGGATAGAGAGAGAGAGAGAGAGAGAGAGGAGTGCTCGCGTGTAATAATAATTCCTAGCAAATTGCACCATCCCATGTTTCGTGCTAAGTTTCTCTTCCCTTTTAACTACAACTTTGCTGTATGGAACGTCAGTGGATTCAGACCCTTTTTGTTTACGTGCTTCCTTTACGTTATTACTCGTTTTCAACTTATGTGTTCTGCATGTCTAAAATGTTACGGGGGAGCAGTCGCTTATTTGAACACGAATTCTATGATAAGCAATATATCCAAGAGTCAATTCATAGTAATATGTCATTATTGGAAGGTCCCTGGCAGAGAGCTATTTTTCTCTCTCGCTCTTTAATAAGCTTCACAGTTGATTCGCACACGATAGATTTAATTTAGCAAATTATTCTCTTGGAGAGAGAAATTATTTAACATGGACTTTTCCTCCTTCTCTGTTTCACCATACATTCTTATATGCATAAGAGTTATGACTTTGGTCAGGTATGGTGTGTTGGGAAGGGAGAGGGAGAGAGAGAGAGAGAGAAAAAAAAAGTTAGGAATGACTTGGCTTATATTCCTGGGTGGATAGAGTGTTGGTAGAAATGTACATATGGGAGAACCACATTTAATGGGTGTCTCGATACTCTGTGGATCCTAACCACATATATACATATGAGATGGTACGGTAGTGGTTATATGGGGAGAGGAAAAGGAAACCAACGGACTCGCTTTTAGTGTAGTAGGATTGGGCTATGGAGGGTGTTCCTATAATATTCCTCTAGTAGTTGGTTACTATACCCTTGGAGAGAGAGAGAGAAATGGAAGCATGGCTGTTGGTTGTTGGAATAATCGATATTTGTTACTTGTGATACACGTTTTCTGACTCCCAACACACTCCGACCTCCACCAAGGGATTCTTTACACGGATGAATGGAAATATCCCCTGGCCGATTCTCTCTCTCTCCTCCTTTACCAAGCTCTACTATACTATAACGGCACATAGAATAGCATCCTTCATGCTATTTTCCCTCCCCACCCGTCATTTCTATATACATCTGCCCTATAAAATTCTTATGGGAAACACGAATACGAGTTTTCCTTGGAATTTTTCATGAATTTCTCATCCTTGTATTTACAAATACTCGGATATTTTACTTCTCAATGTTGGAATTTTCTCAGAATCTTCCTAATTAAAGGGAACCAGCCATTTCCTAATTATATCACATGACAATTCTAGGGATATTTCTCATAAGGCCAATTAACAGATAAATCAGCCTGGAAAATCTCTTTGGTGAAATAACAAATGAGGTGAGAGATTCATTTGAATGGAAAGAGTTTCCATTATTTACATTTCCATGGCTACTTATCAATTGTCACGGAGCTGTGGATTACAAATGTGAGCAACGCTTCACCAATTTAGTTCTGCACATTTTAAAGTTGACCTCTCAAGATGAGCACCACCAAATCCTACCACTTGTTCCTGTCAAAGAAGCATGCATGAATTTTTTTAAAGAAATGAAATCATTCCATAGGAATGTAAGTACTTGTTGTCTAAGTTGAAGGTTGGAAATGTTCTCAAGGAGGTTGAACATTGATGGAACTAGAAAACATACGATTAGCATGTGCGCAGAGTAGTATTGTAATACTGTAGGAGAGAAAAAAGTTGTTACAAACTCCTGTCCAGATAAGAGATTACAATGGAAAGCGTATTTCATCTGAGGCAATGCCGGTTTTTAAGCTGGTATAAGTAATCCCCTATGGGAAAGAGTGTTGGAAGAGTGAAGCAATTTGATTCAGAATGATATCTTCCGGTTATTGTTGTTCCTTCTAACATGAGGGTTTTCTAGGCCATAGGAATATTATAACGTACATATACTATAAAGCTAAATAGAACATGACTTTTCCATTAAAATGTAACTGGGAATTGACATGTCCGTCAAAATTATTTTGATAAAGTTAATCAACTCATTAGGCAGTTCGCGCAATTATTTACTTATTTCCCTATAAAACTAATACAACTTATAGAACACGCAGATAAACAAAATGTACATGCAAATTTCATTTATCAGACCCTTCAATTTTATACGGGGCTCAGGTAAAAAGTTGTCTCAACTCCCTATTAAATTCAGCCTGTCCTCCCAGAGCTGGAAATTTCTTACCAGGGAATTACAATTGGGAAAATGTCAAAAGGCACGTTGTACAAGGAAATAAGAAAGTACAAGGTTACCAAAGACTTTTTTTCTCTCAGAACTTTACACATGACTACAAGTCAAAAGAATCCAGTGTGGATCCTTGTCATTGTCTCTTAGGATTAATGCATGAAATGAGTTGAAATTGAATTAAAAAATTAACCAAATCCCTCAAATGTGTTAACACTAGTTCCAATCGCTGTCCACAGTCTTGTAAACAAGTTTCTGAATAGAAGAGCAGAAGTATAATATTTGCATAACTTGTCCTAACTTTTGATGAATGGGACTGATTTGTTCCATTCCATTTGACATGTTAAGTGTATGTAAGCAAGTCATGTGGGAGAAGTTCATGGGATATGTCCTTGGAAGGCGTTATTTTTTTCTTCCATACTAGAAAAAAGAGCGAATGAATTTTTCCAAAGGTTAACTCATAAGGAGTATAAGGAGTGCACGGAAGTGGAACATTTCACATTTCATCCTTTATTCCATTACAAGTTAGAGATTTTTGGCGAGTAGCTCTTGAAAAGTTACTTGTTTGGTCAGTTAATAGAGAAAGAAAAAAGGAGTGAGTGAGAGAGAGAGAGAGGCTGGAAAGGAGGATTACGCAACATAAATCAGACTATGAGAGAGAGAGAGAGAGAGAGGACTGCACCCAACAATCAAAGACTTACACAAAAGAAAAATAAAGCAATATATTTCTACCGTCAGACTCTCACTATAGTAACAGTCGGAAATTTTCAAGGGAAGGCCAAAAGGAAATCACCAAGGAATTTTATAAATCTTACATGGACGTAGATAGAATGAGTGTGAGAAAGTCTTGGATACTTCTCCCGCAATGGCAGCCTACCATTATTTTCCACGAGTGGAGGAGTGAGAGGAAGAAAGTGCGAGCACATGCATGTACATTGAGAGAATCCTCTGAATTATCTGTCCTTTCCCAGTTGATCCTTATAGGAGAGAAAGAACATCTATAATGTCCCTTACAAATGCTAAAACTCACAACAACCATCTTTTACCTTTATAAATACATAAACAAGTCATATCCTTTCCTGTCTTGACTCTAA
>JAQFXU010001966.1:0-23970 GCA_034693705.1 Spatulosminthurus flaviceps | reverse complement strand
GAATAATTCAAGAGCTTATTTGTCAATATGCTCGTGACCTCCTGAAGAATTTTCAACTTTTCCATATCCATTGTGGGCTCTTCTCTTCTGATTGTGAGTGGAGAATTGAATTGACAACTTTTTTCATTTATTTCACCTCATGCTTTTTCCTACTAAAATATCTGAACCTCTTCATTATTTCCATCAAAGGGAATTGGGAAAATCTTGAAGGAGGTAAAATCTATATGTAATTCCAATTACAAATGAACTCTTGGAAAAAGGAGCAATCATTGTTTTTCCATTGTAATTGTTCGTGGAGCGCTAAAATTCAATGAGGGGAACAAAGGTTTTGGTGGTAATGCTCTTGGAAAAGTCAAGAGTGAAAGTGACTTTCTCCAGTGCTATTTTCTCAAATCAAAATCCAACTGTTCCATATGTTATCCCAGGAGAACTTTTACTTTTCATGTTTTCTTCGTAATAATAATTATTTTGACCCAAAATGGAATGAAAAAAACCAATGGATTTTAATTAAGAAATTAATTAGGTCACGTTTTGGGTGATCGTCACTAGAACTATCCTATGAATGTACAGTTTAGCTTACTTAGTACACATGGTAAACTCTAATCAACCACAACACATTAGATGACTGTCAAGCAGTCATGAGCATAATAATTAATAAACATTATCAAAGTAGATAGCGGTGGGATAAAAAATCCAGGGGATTATGTACTAATCAGTTTGTGTGTGAGGCTGGGGATGGAAATGGGAAATTTAAAGCGGACGTGACATTTCAATCCAAGCTTATATAATTCCCAATGAAATTATAACTTTGATTGAGGAGAAAACCAATGTGAAAGCTCATGCTGAGAAAAAGTCATTCTCTGACATGAATTATAAGGGAAAAATCTCTGCTGGGAACCACAGAGCTGTATCCATATATTTAGCCTTCCTTGTATATTTATGTATTACGAGAGCTGGGAATGTGGACGTGATACGTGGAAAATCCAATATGAAAATAATTTTCTCGTCAGTCTTGTTAAATCCTACACAGAGCGTAGTCATTTTCCTTTACCACATCCCATTTCCCTTGGCTCATGTGCTTTTTCCCCCTCCTCTAAAATAATAGGTAATGGAACGGAAATTTAAAAATGCATGGTAACCATGCAGGGCCCTATCATAGAGGAAATTAATACGAATGACGTAGCCACTCTCTTCATAACTGTATAATCTCCCACATGAAATGAAAATCCTACAGGGAAATCCACTGACCATTTGTTGTAAAAAGTTAGTAGAACGATAAAAAAAATGGAGAACTTTATAGGAATTTCCCTTTTCAGAAGTTCCAAGCCACTGAATGTGTCAAGACCTCTCACTCCAACATTCTGTCACAGCTTCCATTCCCCTCAAAAAAGCTACTCTCTTGTCGAGGAAAAGTCGAGGAAAGGAAAGAAGTGGGTCAGTTTTCGTAACCCTTTATGACCGTGTTTACTTGGAAATGAATAGAAATGTACAACTTTGACCCCCCATACTCATCTATTCACTGCCCTTTTCTCACATGTGACACGTGAAATGTTTGGGGAAAATAAAAAATTCGGGTTGTTGAGCATTTGAAAATATTCTTTATACAATCCTCGTCCTCCAATGATAATCATACTGACCTGGAAGGGAATAAGTGAAAGTGGAGAAAGTCCTTGGGGTCCAAATAGCTGAGCGAGCTAAAAAGTATAGACGGATCATCTGCATAGCGTCCACCCCACTAATAGTCCACTTTAGTGTCACCCATGTGGAGAGAAGATGGTCCGTGTGTGAAGTGATGCATGCGTGTGGTCCGCCTCTTTATTCTACACAATAAATGTGAAATGGAGTAAGGACGGAGGAGCAGTAGGAGCAGTTCCATTCCACACAAACACATCCTCCACAAATAAAAGCCAAATAGTTGAGCAAACCAGAGTCCCTGGTTTTGTTATGGTTTTAGTCTTAACAAGAGCAAGGCTTGTTCCACATGTAAGATGTTCCATGTACATATATGTACGTACAATATGTTTACAAATATACGATTCCAACTCTAATTTGCCCATGACAGATGATGAGGATCCCTAATAATTATTTTCTAATCAGCCACATGGAGAGTTTCATTTTCTCTACTATAGCAAAATCCATATAGCCTTCAACCATTTAAACGTGCTAAGTTGAGCGGCTTTTCAACAATAATATTTGTCTCCTACAACGACCAAATTAAAGGATAGCACGGTTACTTTTATTTATTTATTTCCCCATGAATAATTGTCAAAAATAGAAATCTCGAGAAAAACTAGAGAGAAATAATTCAAGGGAGGTTAAAATTAGGTTAAAAATTCCCGTGTAAAAATAGTGGAGCTCAAGTGAATGGAAAAGAGGGGGGGAAAAGAAGAATGATATGATTATTGATTGATAGGGAATTGGAGGTGAAAGGTCGGGAGGGAAAAAATAGGGGGAATATAAATGGAATAATAGTCATGGAATTGTCGTATTTTCATAGACAGTTCAGTTCGTATAAAAATAGGCTTAGAAAACAGACCCCCCTGGTAACTTTATATCTCTCTCGCTCTCTCGTTTTGGCAAATAAAAAAACATACGCTGCCCAGCACCTGAAACATCAAATAGGCTTTGACAGCTTCCGTCCCCCACCTCTTATATAGCTCGAATCTATACACAATAAGATATAAGGCATGACTAATAATTGTCTGTCTACTACTATAGATTTGCATCCGGAACATATGTGGAAAGCCTGAGAGAGCAAGTCCAGAACATGTTCTCACTCTTGACTGGTAGTTCTGACTGTGTGGTAGAACTACGTGTGTGTCTCATCTCACTTCTTCGCTTTTTCCTTCTTCTCCCAACAGCCCTTAACTTGTACTGTGTCGGCGGAATCTGGGGAAGTAGATGAGGAGGGATATGAACTGGGAGAAGACAAGTGTGTGTGTGTGGGTCTGTGTGTGTGTAGATGAGGAACTTGGGAAAAAGCTACTCCAGAACAAGTATTGTAGAGATTCTATACTACACAGCAACTCACTCTCTCTCTCTCTCTCTCTTCGTCAGTGCATTGTGGTTCGATTCCGTTCAAATTGAAATCTCACTCCGAACTCCTCCTCACAAGTCTCATTGAAAAAGGAGGGGAAATGTTAGGTGCACGCATTCGAATCTCACTCACATCTCTTATCCTGCTATTCCCTGGACCGTTTCTCTCTAAAGGATGAGGGACAGAAAGCTGAGTGGGATTCTCTCGCTCCTCTTCCTCCTTTACTTCTTCTCCTGCTTTTCTTCCACACCTCAGCAAGGAACTGCTCTAGTTACGATCAATTTGCCAATCTCAATTCTCTCCTCACTTCATTCCATTCCCCATTAATTTCTCAGTCTACCGTGTAAACTAGTGGATTTATCAGATACAAATACACACACACACACACATTTGTATTTCAGGATGACCCATCAAATTTATCCAAGCTGGTCTTAAAGTGAAAGATTTAAAAAAGCGGGCTAAATTAGCCCGGAATTCAGAACAATCTGTGACTTTTGTTCTTCCTGTGGAAAATAATAATTGAAAAATTAAAGGAAAAAGTAACTTTCTCCTTGAATTGTTTTCACTCTTCAAAAGTTCACCGGTTTCTCTCTAAAAAATGTAAAACTTGAAAGATTTTTCCTGAGCTTGCGGAATTTACGAAAGAGTGAACAAATAAATTTCCATACAATAATTATTGTATGGTATTGGAAAATCCTAGAAGAGCATTTTCCTTTGAAGTGAAGAGAAGGAGAGAAACGTTTGTCCCCTTTATTGTTTATAGTGCGTGGGAGGTGTTTGTCCTCAACTTTTTCTAAAGAGACGGAAAGAGCCCAGGCAGAATTTGGTAATTGATTGTAGGAAATTGAGGCAAACTTTTGTATTCCTTGACTTTCACAGGATTGAATCTGGGCGTGGATAATTTTTTTACGGGTGATTAGGAAAGTCGTTGGATTTTTCCCTCTCCAACTTTTTTTATACCTTGAGTGAGAAATCAACGGAAACTTTTACATTTACGGAGACTTTGGCCGGGAAAGGGAAATTTTTGGGAAGATTCCGGGAAAAGTGATTTTTGTGACAGTGGGATTTTACTGAAGGGAATGAGTGGGTACATTTTTAGGGAAAGTTTTTATGAATTTTGTGTGTATGTGTGTGTGACAAGGTAAAAAGGGGAAGATGAGCTTGAAGCCTCCGAGATCCGCGTCTGTTCGCTGGCATCAAAGTGAATTTCCTTTGGAGCCCATTAGTCATCAACGGGCTTGCTCGCTCTATGTGAGAAGGTAAGGAGAATGTTTTTCTATGGCTTTTTCCGGATACACATAATAGATAGACAAGTATGGATTTCTCATCAATTCATAAATAAATATGGAGCTTCGGTTAATCTAACTTTTCTCGTCTCAATTGACTCACTCTCTGAGCCTGAGAATGAAGGGAAAGTAAATGTGTAACTTTGGCCCACTCTTCATATAAAAGGGTAATCATTGTAATAGCTCGTAGAGACTGATATTGTGTGGTGATAAGAGTCTAAGCCAGTGGAGGAGGGAGCGGACTATAATGTGTTACTCGATATCTATGTACTAAATTGGTGGAGCATGGTTTATTTATTTGGTGAAAGTTAGCAGACTGGACGATATGGAAAGAGTTGAGATGATTGTGGGATTAAAAATGTTATGTGGGAAAATTGGGGTTGGTGCCCTGAGCTCCTGAATAATGTGAGTTGTACAGAGATAAATAGTTGGCTAAATAAGTGACATTTGGTTCCTCACCTCTGGCTTTCCTCTGGTATACGTACATTGGAATGGTAGGGAAATTACACCAGGGAGAAAACTCTGACGGTACTTACAGAAACAACAAGGCCATTGTAGTTATTTTAGAGGAAGAGCTAGGAACAACTCAAAACTCGTCTCTCTGAAATTGTGTGTAAACTTGTGGGTCTCCAATTATATGGGCTACGGTTCAGTGCTTCTGAATGGGGAGCACGAGAGAGGAAGAGACTCTAAAAAATAATCTTCAGGTCCATTTCCTTTGGTATACAGGGTGAAATGTAATGGATGGCGAGAAAAACTTGTAACGTGGGTGCGGGTCAAAGGTTAAAATGATATGAGTGAAAAAAGGGTTTTTAGCATGTTAAGCATTACGTAATTGGATGAGCACACAAGGGTTATTTACATTATTTTAAGAAAATAATTTCATGACCTTTGACCTCACGGGCCGGAAATGTAGAAATATTTGATTTTTTGAATAATCAAGAAATCGTCGGGTAAAGTCCAAAAGGCGCTATAATTTTGTTTTTCCCATAACGCTACGAAAATTATAGCGCCTTTTGGACTTTACCCGACGAAATATAAAGGGGGCGCAATTGTATTGCCTACTTAAACTGAATGTCAATCTAGCCAACATCTGGTAATTTGTATCATGACCTTTGACCTCCTTGACCTTAGCACCCCACCGACATCTTTCTTAAGTAGTGAAAACAAATATTTGAGCTAGTTCATTTGAGGTAAAAATGCTCATAGAAATTCTCCAATTTAAATAGCTTGAGCATTTAGATGAATATTTTTGGGGGTCCCTGTACACCCCCCTAAGCAAGGGAATTCCAGAATAGGGTAAACATGCAGAAAAAAGAGGCAGAAACAGTTAAAAACTTTGAGTTCCTAAGGGTTTCCTCAAAAATAATATTTCCTTTGCACACCACCTTTACTATTTTGCTCGCGGGGAAAAGCTAAAAAAAACTGTGTTATTATTGCGAGTAAATTCGGAAGCATTTGCACTTGTTTCATTCCTAACTGAGTGAGAACATGTGTAGCTTATTATTTCTGACACATAATATTCTCCACTCCTTCAGTATTTTGCTTTATCCCCAAGTACAAGTAGTGCCAGCAGGAATTATTACAACTTTCTTCAGCAAGAATGTCTCATCCAGAGTTTTGTATTAACTCATCTGGAAAGGTGTGCATGTCTCAAAGGAAGGGGGAAAATTGCAATGTACTTTCTCCTTTTCATCTCCTTTCACCCCCGCAAAGGAATTTCCTCTATTAGAAATTCTTCCCATACAAATCTTATGCATTCAGCTGTGACTATGATATGTAATGCTATTCACACACACGTTACACAATCCATATGTTGGTTATAAAATCCGGATATATTAAGAAGGAATTTAATGAAAAAAATTAATGAAAAAAAATAGAGTGAAAAAAATAATAGGGGAAAAGTGAGGTAAAAATATTTGTTGGACGTCCCTGTGAGTCACTTTGAAGGAAATTGTACCTTGGATTTTGTTCATGAACAGCGCTCCAATTCAAGAGTAAACATTATTATTTCCCTTATTCTTTCTCCCCATTCCCCTGAGTCGTCCTATTTACTTACACACCGTATACATTTCTCTCCTCCTCTCCCCAATTTAACCTCACCATCCACTTTTATCCTCTCTACTAAAAATCCCCGTATTTCCTCCTCTACACAATCCCCATGTTTACATAATTTAAATCATTATAATTACGTATACGTGGAAATGTGTGAGAATTAGGAGTAAGTACGGCCTCTGGCATGCTCTCTCTCCAACATGGAATGAATATAAGTATCCCCTGGAGAAGGGAAATGACATTTATTTTCAAATGACGAATAAATTAGGGTCCTATAAAATTTGTATAAGTTTATCAGGGAAATTTGCATAATTTGAATAGTGTTGTTCCTAATGAAATTTCTAGATTCATATGAAGGGTGTAAATTTCTCCGGGTATGATAGTGCTTGGTTTGGTTAGAGGGAAGGAAGATGGTTGAAAGGCTGGTTTAATTTCCATATGATTCCCAATGGAATATCTTTCCGTGGGATCCCTCAATTTTGAACAGCTGGAACCTTTTCGGCTTTCATCTCCGAGCTGAAGCTAGGAAATACGTACAAGCATTGACTACAATGTATGACATAATGGATTTATATAAAGGAAGAGAGAGAGAGAGGAGATGGAAAATAATTTGAAAACCGCAACTGATGAAATAATTTCTATAGGAAGGAAGATAATTTTTAACACCCCCGCATCCCTTGACCTTATCTGACCTACTTTTAATACTAATCAAATGGGGGAAATTGGAAGCTTATAAAAAGAATTGGGATTGAAATTCCAAGGATAAAATCTTCCTTGCTCAGTTTGCTTTGAAAATGAGCGTGGGCTAAATGTACATATGAGCCCTATAGGAAAATGGAGGAAATGATTGTGGCCTTGTGAGGGCCAATAATAAAAGGTGGTAAAAATCCCACATGATTAGGATCTCCTTTGTTATTGGAGCTTATATTTGTGGGTATAAATACAATGTGTAGAATAATTGGCCTACTGTTTGTGGATTTCCCCCGGAAACTAGAGATAAAACTTCTGGGCTAATTAGCTTTATTTGGGTTTTCCACATATATTGGGTTATTGTGGGGGGAAAGTGGAGTTGCGGTGGGGAGGAAGTATACTAATTATTAGGGAAGCTCTACTAAGGATGAGGAAGGAACAAAGGGAAATAGTGTTTGGGTGTTCATATTCCGTCATATTACCCGCCCACTCACTGTATCCCTCTTTCCGTCTCAATTTTTCTCCCTCCCAATAATAACATGACTTTTCCTGTGGAAAAAGTCTGGATATTTTCTCACCTATAAATGTTTCCCCTTTGCTTTGTATTGTTTCCCTTTTTATAGGGAACAAGAGTTGGGTTGTTACTCAGGAGAATGAATGGGGACTATGTTTTTTGGGAAAGAAACTAATTGTGAAACATTTACTCAAATATTAGGCTTCCCAGATCCACCAAATACATACCCTATGCTATTTTTGAACCCTTTTCTTCTACGCCACATGCCAGTCTTCCTCGTGTGCTGATTTCCAGCTTTATTCTGCTTCCACGTTGGAGGGATAGAGAAGTAAGAAAGAATAGTGTGGAAGCTATATGAGGGATAATTGTGGGAGAAACTGTTGATTTCCTATGAGAAAGCTCATTGTGAAGGGAAATAGAGAATGTTGATGTGGAATCTAGTGAAAATTCCTCAAGACGGCATTAAACTGGGCAGAAAATTTCCGGGGAGAAGTTGGAATTTTTAAAATGGCGGCTCCCGTTTAATTGATGTAGTGGCTTCGTTCTCAAATGCAGAAGGAGCGTTTGAAAAAAAACAATGCACAAACTTTGTGGGTTTATTAAAATTGTGCAATAATTTTCTCATTTGTGTTGTTTGTATACTCTGGACTTTCCCTACAACTTTTCCTTGCATACATTTGAATTGAAAAAGATGTGCAAGTATGAATATTCATAAGTGCTTTTTAGGGATTTGTTTGTGGAATTTAGCCATAAAGCCAGAATGTGAGAAAAAAGTTTGGGATGGGAAAATGGTGAAAAAATCCATGTGCGCTTGGCTTTTGTATTTCCATGAATTTCCATAAAATCTTCTGATTATTGATCTTGCTTTTTTGGGAGAAGGGAAAGAAATTTAAGATTTATAAATGTGTGGATTTTTGGAGGGTAAAAATGTCCATTGAAATGTATTGAAAAGTTAAAAATCCCAAGTGGGAAGGAATGATAAGGGGAAAAAGTTGATTATGAAATAAGAATAATTTACACGCAAGAAAATTGGAAAAGTAAAAGTAATTTTAGTTTGTACTTGGATTTTAAGGAAATAATTATTGCTCCCGCCGCATTATTAATATGAGCTTAATTGCGCTCCGCTTCCTCACCACAAAATACCTTTGTAATTACTTCCCATGAAATTTCCCTCCAACACGGTTATTTTCTCACTCGGCCTATACATGGGCGGATATTTTTCAAAGGATTTTGTCTCCCTATTTCAAAGCCTTTGAAGTGGCCTGATATTTGGAGAGCGTCTTTTGTTGAGCTTATTATGAAAATTGTATTGGTCTTTTTTAATAAGTTTTTCCGGAAAAAGTGGTAAATGCATGGGCGGACTGGGAACTCTTATTGGAAAAATAATAACTAAAGGCCCAGATGGTGCGATGCTTATCTTATTTAAATTTTAAATGGAATTTACTTCCATAGCGTAAAATGTAACTTGAAAACTAATTCTGAGCTTGGGAAGGAAGATGGAGAAATTTTGAAAAAAATTTGGAGAGCGAGAGATGATTTTATGGGAATTTTCATTGGTTGAAGTTATTTGTAATGGATAGAAAAAATGCATTTGATTGAGTAGGGTCCAGTTGGGAAGTAATCGGATTGGAGGATTTGTGTATGTACGTGTGTGTGTGTGTGTGTGTGTGTGTGGGCACTGTAGAAATGGAGTCAAGTGATGGATTATATTTCTCGTGTATAGAGAGAACCTGCCGAACTTGAAACGAGAGCTTTTCTTCTGTTGTATTGAGTAGTAGAAGAAATAAAGTATAGTAGAGTATATTGAGTGAGGAGAGGCTGGGCTTAGTAAATGAAATCTATGAGAATGTGAATTCTTTTGGAACTTTCTCCCTTGGAAAGTTCCCTTCTTCTCTCTTTTTTTGTTGTATGAGCTCGGATTTCCGTTGAGAATTTCATGGAGGATTGGAAATCTATAGGGTTGTGTAGTTGAAGTGCGTTTTTCCAAATAGAATCACCTAATTGTATTTTCTACATGAAGGAAATTCGGATTGTTTTATTTTTTTTGTCCTCCTTTGTCTGAAGGGATTGGATTGAAAGGTTTCCACACTCAAGAGGACATTCAGAGTTATTGTAAAAAGTAGGGAGGGATTTTGTTTCAAGGGCGGTATATATGGTTTGTCTCGGCTTGGAATTAAAAAAAGCTTTTCAAAGGGACTTTGACAATGAGATGAGAAAAAGTATTGTGTTTTCAAATTACAGTAGATTCTCTATATAGTGGGATCCAATAGGGATCCCATAAATTCTGCAACTATATAGAGAGATGCCTCTATAGCGCTCCAAGCATTTTCCCTGCTAAGATTTAAGGTCATGCTATAATTCTGAAGGCTTTACCGAAAAATTAGACAAAATTCTGTATATTTACGTGAAAAAGTAACTTTGATTTCATATGATGTAGTTTTGATGTTTCGTCTGAAAATAGGCTAAATTTGGCCAAAAAGTGGCTCAAAACCAAAAAATTCTGCCACTATACAGAGATTTCTGAAAAAACCCTGCCACTATAGCGTGTACCTTAAACATGGAGAGGATTTGAGTCTGCCACTGTAGAGGGAATGCCATCTTAGGGAGAACCCCTATATAGAGAATCTACTGTATAGGCCTGTTCCTGTTCAATGCAAAGTTCAAAGGAAGGAGCGGTAATTGAGAAAAAGTGGGATATAAACAGTTTTCTCACTAAAAGAACCAAACCATATTTAATGTTTGTAGCATGTCAAACATGTGTAGATCAAGTTAATTTGTTATTATCTAAAAGTGTTGTGGGGAATTTTCCCCTTGAATACGATATATATGACCTTTGACCTCAAGGACTGAGGTGAAAGTTGATTGGATTTTTAAAATGAGTGGTTTCAAGGAGAAACATTGTCCGGTGAATCTGAAGAGGGATTTTGTTCTGAAAGTATTGGAATATTTTATATAAGCTCCGCGGTGAAATTTCAACATGAAAATTTATCCTGCACATTCCCGCACGCTATTATATCCTATTATGTATATATGAATTGGAGTGTAAAAATGGTGGCGAAGCTGAGATTTTTTAAAAGCAGGCCATCGTGGTTGTTCATGGAGGGTTTTTTTAGGTGAGGGGTCATGACCTCAAGTATATTTCTAATAAAGGAATGGAAATTTATGTATAAAACCATTTTTAAGTACTGAAATAAAAAAGTTGATTTCCCTCTTCACTCCGCTTGTTTTTCATATTAAATTTAGGGAAAGGTAATAATTGTAAGTGATATCTGTGTTGACAGTAGAATTGCCTATAACTGGATGAGAAGAATTGGGAAGGGAGCTACGGGTGCAAACAAGTGCGAGTGAGATAAAAGATAGCAATCAAAATATAGAGATTTCATTGGGAGATTCAAATCTCCGCGAGTCACCACTCCGTCACTAGTTGTTTTTTCCCACTGGAAGATTTAATCTTGTAAATGCAGTCAAAGTCTCGTTCTTCCTCTACACAGACACACACACACACACACACTCTCACACTCACACTTTTCTCTCTCTCTCTCTCTAACCAGACTCTGAAATTGTGTGGATGGTACATTGATCAGATAAAAAGCGTGAAGCCCAGAGTAAACGACTTGCTATTTTTTCCCAGCCTTGTAATCTCTGGATAAATGTGAAAAGTACATATATTCAAATGGATCCTTTGTATTTATATACGATTTTTATATACGTAGATGCCAGAACGTTATGAAGGGAGGAAAGTAGACAAAAGTTGAAAGAAAAAAGGTTTAACGTGTTTGATTTTGTTGGCTGGGAAGGAGAGGAAATGGCACGTGCCAGAAATCTTCTTTTACTCTTGAAAATCCCATATCTGCACTCCTTTGAAAAGCTGGAACAATTCCTTTTACGTATGTACGTAAATACGCATAGTAGAGAGGCAGAAGTATGGGGGCTGAAAAAAGGAAGGGATGGGAAAGAATTCATACCTTTACTCTGAGGTTGCGGGTTAATGATCCGAGACAGAATGGGACTTGAAGAGTCTCCCAAGGCGATGTTCCTCTAACGTCTTCATACATTTCAATTCCTCCTCCTTATTTATTTCTTCAATTTGCATGTGTATGTGCCCATCCTTTTTAACTACCCCCGCCAATAACATAACCTCCCTCGAATTTAGACCCACTGAATTTTAAATGCTTCATTTACCAACTTTCTTCTCCTTCCCAATTGTCTCCCTCTCTCTGTTCAAGCCCATTGTTTTTTTCCCTCTAAAGTGAATACCCCAAATTGAAAATTTTCAATTATGTAGGAAAAATCTTGGGAATGATACAAAGAATTGTCCATTTAAAAAAATTGGGGAAAAAATAAAAACAATTTCTGGAAATTTGATGAATGAAATTCAGGAGAAACTAGCAAATTTCCTGGGCCTTGAAGTTGAGAATATTTTTGAAGCATAAAATTCCGGAAATTTATCGTAAAGAAAAAAATGATAATTATGACTCACTTGAAATTTCCCTTCCTTAGAAAAAGTGTGGAGAAAATGAAAATGAGCTGTGAGACTTAGCTAAATGAGGGGACGTGCTCGGTTTTATCTACGGATGTGGATGAATTATGAAGTGCACTTTGCGTGGTCCATGCACATAGAGATGTGTTTCTCTAGGAAGCTAACTGAGGCGTGGAAACTAGGCCGAGGAATATTGAAACATATTTTGCAATTCCTGGAAAGTTATTACAGCTCTCGTTCCAATGCTTTTCCATGGCATTCCTGGAATTTGGGAGCTAAATTGAAATTTAAAGGAAAATCATGTTGGGGGAATTTAATTTCCTCCTTCTTCTTGTAACTCGGAGGATGAAGCAATTTGTGTGTGTGTGTGTGAGAGAGAGAGAGAGAGTGAAATGATAAAGGGGAGAAAGTTCTTGTGGATTATGTACTATTTCCGCTATACTCCCTATAATTTGAGCTGATTTGTCAACTGTGAATTTCCTGGGAAAAATAAGAGCTTAGAAATTCCTATTCAGATGAAAATCCATGGATAATGTGCTCTCGTTTTAGTAAGAAAAGCTACAGACTCAAGTACTATTGATTATGAGGAGGTAGATTTCTCAAGAGGATTTCCCTCAAAATGGTCCGGATGGTTGAGTGTGGCTGGGCGTACTACAAACCTCTCCGGAGAATTGTGATTTCTTTGAGGATTTTTCTCCCTATTACTACTCACTCTCCCTTATGCTTTAAGTCCTGTATTACATCCACTTTATTTCTTATGTCCTCTACATCTTTAGCTTGACTTAGTCCCAAGCATTTCTTATCATTATTCCGTTTACTGTTGCTTTCCGTGTGCGAAACATGACCCCACTTTGTCCGACTTTCACCAGAATCCATGGGAATTTTCCTGGGCTGTTGGCAACTTTGACAAAAATTTGATGGGCATTTTCCATATGCTCTCCAACTTTGAGCAGAATACATGGAATTTTTAACGTACTTTCTCCAAGTTTGACGAGAATTCGTGAAATTTCTCTTAATCTTCCCCCAACTTTGCAAAAATTGGGAGGAATTCTTATAATTTCTCCAGTTTCTGGCAGATCCCTTGGAAATTTGCTTATACTTTCTCCAACTTTCACCAGAAGTCTGGCAAACGTACTTGTGCTTTCTCTAGATTTTACCAGAATTCTGGATTATTTCCCTCCACTTTCTCCTACTTTCACCAGAATTCCGAGTAATTTTCCTCATCTTTCTCCATATGCTTTCACCAACTAATGATTGTGCTTCCAGTTTTTATTTATTCCGATGTATTTTGATAAGAATTTAAAAATACGACTGGTGACTAATTCAGCGGAAGAAAAAGTGCTTAGTGACTTGCCAATTACACTCATAATGGGAAATTTGGGCTTTCGCCGATTTTTTATCATCAGAAACACTAGATTCCATGCTAATCCAAAGACCTATGGATTTTCTTAGGACAACAAATTCAAGCCAATTGTCCTTGTCTAGAATGATTGGGAATTTTCTCCATCTTGATTACTTCGGCAGTACAAAGTGAGAGTATTGTGTTGAAGGAAAGTGGTAGTAGGGAGAAAGTCCTTTGAAATGGTTTGTGAAGTTGGGAAAAGACCATGTAGAAATGATGTGGAAATAAGTTGTGCCAGATTAGAATCGATCTCCATAAGAACACATCCAATAATACACGGAGCTTTCTATACATTTAATAGGAAATGATTGGGATGGAAGAGATGGAAGATAGAGAGCATGATGGAGATATTGTGATATTTCACTCTCCAGCCCTAAAGCCTCCTTTATCATGCCCTACGAAAAGCTATAAATTATATGAGGATTTAAAAGCCAATGATTTCTGCATCTCTCCACTCCATCCAACTCCTCCTCCTCCTCCCTTGTGTGTGGCTATAAACGAGCACTGACACTACCGTCCTCTAAAAAAAACCTCTTGACTGATTATCTGCCACAATTTGCATTTATAAACTTGTCATTTTTTTCACCAAAAAAACTCAACCCCTTTAATATGCGTTTGGATATTACAAGAATAATATTCTTGAGCCTCCCATAAATTATCTTCTGACATTTTCTCAAGTCCTCACTTTCTCCTTTAGAAATCCAAAAAAATTGATACATTCCTACACGACTTTTGACTTATAGGAATTACAATGGAACTTGCAATTTGAAGTTGACATGAAAATTTCCAAAACTTAGAAAATCCACGTTTGTACTTACAAATTGCTCAATATATTAATTATCTAGGAAGAAATGTACATGGGAAAAACAAATGTTTATAAGCCTTGTTTAAATTCCGATTTAATCTCAGTAGAAAATTCTTTCTCGGAATTGGAATAAAAATTAAATGGAGCTTTATAGCATTGTATTTTGCAGAATAATAATATGTATTTGAATTGTTTGGAAGAAAACTTTGTAGCTTTTAGCTATAAAGAGAGAGAGAGAGAGTGTGTGTGTGTGTTGGAGGGGGGGGGGAGAGATTTAAAGGGAATTTTCCCAAAACAGGATTTGCTCATTTCTATAGAACCACAGTCCGCATCTCTGAACCTTTGGCTTCAAGTAATTTTGTTACTTATTGGACGTGGGATTTGAAGCTCAAATGGAATTTTGCGGTTTATTGTATAACCATATGGCCCGATCAAATCATGCCATTCAACTTTTACCTTCAACTCTGGATTTTTTAACCCTGAAGCTGCCAGAAACATGATCGTTGTATTTAATATTTGCCTACAGCTCGGAAGGATTTAAAATGTTCTTCGCCACAATATACATATATGTTAAGGTATAGGAAATTTAAATAAGGATAAAATGAGAAAAATGTTATTAAAAATGGCCAATTTTTGAAAGTTAAAAAATTATTGAATTTTGAGTGACTTTTCCATTGGAGAAAGGGTGTGTGGGAAAGTATTGAAAATATGGAAGGATTCAATGGAGTAGGATTTTTTTGAGGCTGAGTAATTGTCTGGGCTTTGATATATGTATTGGAAGGATGTGGAAGTTGTTGGGAACAATGGGTGTTTTTTGGATGACCCAGTTGCCTGGATGTGCATGGGGCATAACGGAACGAAAGGAGAATGGTGAGGAGAAGCAGGAACCGCAAATGTTTTGATCCGAGGCCAAAATGTGAAATTGCAGTTCTCCTTTTTCTCTCCCTCCCTCCGCCCATAATTCCTTGTGGTTGTGGGTATAGGGAAACTCCTAGCTTTTCCCTCTCTCTACGCTCTCAATAAATATAAGGATGACATAAGGAAAGGATATCCTACAGCGTGGAGTAATTCCATTTACTTTCCCCCTTATTTTTACTTCTTTATCTACTCCTCTCCAATATTTTGAACGTAACCATAGGAAATTTGCAACTGCATCTCTTTTTTTTTTATTTCATGGACATTTTGACATTAAATAAACAGGAGCTCGTCTAGGAGTAAGCCGACTTTCAAATGGGAAATCCCTTACTGCCTCAATATACTCATTTCTTATAGGGAATGTACATGTATAAAATATACAGAGTTTATTCCACGGTTACATTTAAAAATAGAGTTGAAATTTCAAGGGCAGTTTACATACTACGAGATTTGTGAGGCTTTATTAAACCGAGATTGGGCTTTGGAAATCTCTTTTTAGTTGATCAAATTGAGCTGAGTTGGAATTCCCATGTATCATTTTGAGCAGGCCTATAGTTTTCTGGGACTCTATAGTGAATTTTTGATGGAAGGAGTGAGTGGAAACATTGCCTGTGGCTACTCAATTCCTCTGAATCCTTGTAAAAAATGTATCATGCTGCGATTCATTTATGAATTTTCCGATGAGCTAATTAAAATGAATAAAATTGTAGAAATTGAAAGATTTCCAGAAGATATTTTCATATTTTATTGAAAAAGTTTTCTCAATTATTAATTTCTAGTAATTATTTGCAAATGATCATGTTTTAACTTTTTTCTTATGACTACGCCGATGTATAGTTGAGTAAAAGTGGAAAAAACTTGTATTTTTCTTTCCCTTTTTCATATTCCCTTTTTTCAGTTATTTATTTTCATTTCTAAACCTTTTTCCAGAAAGTTTGATACAGTTGACTTGATTGAAAAAATTGCCGGGCTAATAAACATGTTAATTTTTGAACTGTACGGATTCTGTGATAAAATCATGTCAATACTTTCTTATTACTTTTGTCTTAACAAAAATTTCTCCAATAAAATGTCTAGTAAAAAGTTAAAAAAAAAATGACTGTTTTTGCTATAAAACGTATGAAACATTTGGGCATTTAATGTGATGCGGTAGAGTGTGATAAAATGGTGGGAATTATACGCAATAATTTATTGCCTCCTTGATATTTTCTCAATTGACAAAATCCACCTCTTCGGACTCATTTTATGAGTGGGAAAAGGGTATGGGGTCTGGGAGATTTTGAGCAAATCTCCAACCTAGCCCTTGCCTTACATGGAAGATGAAAAGAAAGGAAAGAATGGAAAAGTATTTTTCACAATCAACATTTTACATGACAATTACCTTTTATCCTCATTTTACCCTCCTTTCTTATAGCCCAGTCTCTCAGAATCTTTGGAAAACAGAAATAAGAGTGGGATTGGTGAGAAGTAGTTAGTTTCGCTAGGGAAAGGGACGTAACGCTTAGCCTGAGCATAAGCCTTTTTATTATGACTATTAATGTTCCGGGTCCAGTACTAATGTAATTTGGAGAGCTCTAATCGAAAGTCAGGTTGAAGGGGATTGAAGGAACTACTAACCCAGTGAGAAGGAATATCTTCCCAATATGTTCCACCCCGTACGTATGAAACAAATGGGATACGAAAGGCTTCAATATTTTAATGGGAGTCTCAATAATACTTACGACGCGACGTAGGAAGAAACTATAGGATTTTTCACAACAATATCTAAAGTTGAGGAGAAAGTGTGAGATTCTTATGGAAGGGAAAACATAGGATCATTCATAATTACATGAAGAGAGGAAGGACGTGGAAGATGTAATAATTAAAAGAGAGCGCTTTCACCTTGAATTCCATTCAATTTTCCCCACTCCCTCGAATATTATTGAATGAGAAGTAGACACGTCCATCGTAGGAATTGCTTCTATTTCCAATAATCCTCTCCATGTATTTCCACTCTAGCCCATGCCTGATTCCCAGCTACAAAGGAAGGATGTGAGTGACTTTCCCCAAACTTTCTTTCTCTCCCTATCATCAACTTAATAAGCTCACATGGGCAAACTTATCATATCCAGCTCTATTTGGAAGATACGAAGCTCGGAAATTTGAATACGTACATATTTTTCTCCCTTCCTACATTTCTACCCTTTGAAAATTATTGAAATTATCTTGATAAGTTGGAATCCCCATAATTGACACCCAGGACTGATCTTAGAGAAAGATGAGGTCAGAAACCTTGGGTGATTTTACCCATGGGTTTTATCATCCAAGTGTGACAAGTTTCTGGATATAAGAGTGAAAGTGAGAGAGAAGAAAGCAAGGTTGAAATCAACTACGCCAGCTCCAATCCTTAGCGAGAGGGAGAGACTCTTGGGGAAGAGAATTTGTGCGTTGGTTTGCCCTGAAACCGGGAGAGGTCCCTCGCATTGAGAGAGTGCCTGCTCTCCAAATCATGTAGATATTCGCATCTGGAGTGACTTAGGACAAAAGGTAAACAAATGTAGGACTGACAATGAGGGCGAGGGAACTTCCTCCGTGTCAATGTAAATAGAGGAATTGAAAGCAAATAAGGTAGAAGTGGAGTAGGTGGGGAGGCTTAAGGAAATCCAGACTTTCAAAGCTGTTCCATGAGTGGGATGAAGTTTGAAAAAAAAGCCCGTGTATCCTTAATATAACGTCAAATATGAAGAAGTCAATGTAAATATATGGGGCTCGGTGTATGTCATGTACATATAAAAGCTCCTGCTGCTGCTCCTGCTTCCCTGGCGAGACGTACCTTGAAATTTTTCCAACCCCTTACATTTTTTCTTGAGTGGATATAATAATAGAGAAATTTCTCTACTCTCTCCCTCCTCTCTCTCTCTCTCTCTCTCCTGAATTTCCCCTCACTTTTTTTATTTTACTTATAAGGGAGATGATGGAAATATGAGGAGGAGAGATTGGAGAAATGGGGAATAATAAAGGGAACTTTGCATAACAAGTGCGGGGGTTGTAAGTGTATGCGGGAAAAAAGTGATGGAGAATGTTATTTACACGGTGGACTGAAAAGGAGGAGATCCTTATGAGAGGAATAAGTAGTGTATGAAGAGAGAGAACGGGATGATATACGACCATAGGGAGAAATTACTAGGGGAATCTAGCCCAAGGAACATTATTAGGGAGAGTCAAGGAAGGTAATTCCCTATACATTCACATTTCCATGGGAAAACATGGGGGAAAAAGCTTTGAGGACAAGAGTAGAGAATTCATCCACTACTATCTATCGTATCTATATGTGGAGGGAGGAATGGCCCATGGAACAATATACTATATATATTTTGCCATACTTAATTCATCCGCCTATCTATTTTCCGAGACATAAGAAACATTGACAAGATGAGGGGAAATAGAAGGGAAGAATAGAGAATGCTCAGTGATCACTTCATCACTTCGAGACGAGAGTTGGGAAAGAGAGATGAGTCTTGTTGAAAACTGCTTTCTCCCTCTATTCCCACAACTCTCACTGTCACCATAAATTTTTTTCTTCATTCCAAGAATTTCTGAGTAAAAGGCAATTCTTTCAATAATCTCTCTCTCTCTTTTGACATTTACGAGATTCCTCTCTCTCTCTCTCTCTCTCTCCCTCCTCTATTTCTTAACATTTCTCCTCCGGCTATATTCCCTCCTATTTTATCTCATTTCCACCATATTATAAACATTCATCAAAATATTCCCTTCCAATATAATAGCATGGATTATTCATAACCATTAAATGAATAATAATATCCTTTTCCCCAAAATATCCTTGAAAAATCTTCATTGAAAAATCTTGTTATAATATATTTTTTTTATATTTCTGCCTTTGAAAACTTTTTCGTAATCTTTTTGCCTCAAAATGTTATAAATAATATGTTGCATCAATTATGAAATAATATTTTTCTCATTTGTAGCGCAGACCTGAATAACATTTAAGCTAGAAGTAATAGGAGCGTGGGACAATGGAGAAAGTCTTTGAATGGAGTCCTGTAGTTATTTTGTAGCGTAAATAAAAGGGAGCTTGAATTTTATAGCGGCTGTTAGTGAAATGGGAGAAATTTGAGGAGAAATGGGATTTTGTGCTGGGAACATATATGACGGAATAGTATTTGGAGTGTCCAATCCATGCATGCACTCCCTCACTCCTGCCTCTCTCTGTCTTAGAAATATTATATAGCGGAAGGGACATGGGGAAGAGAATCGGTTCATGTTCAACATTCGAACATGGGATGAGCCCCCAAACATAGAGGAAATGATTGGACTTCCCTTTTATCCCACAAAACTTGCCTTTCTCTCCCGTACAAAGCATGGAGACACATGTCTCCTTTTATATAGCTCCCGGACCCATCTCACTCCTTACACTCACCCGTCCTTCCATGTAATGCAAGACCTTTTCCCTATATACTATTCCCTTTACACCCTCCAACACACTCTATCTCAATACAGTATTATCTTCCATAGTGAAGTGAAAGCACGTATAGAGAGAGAGAGAGAGAGCGAGAGAGAGGAGTATCCGGAGAAAGTAACATATTTCCAATGCAATTGTCTGGCCATGCACTTGTGGATAGGAGAGCTGGGAGAGTATGTAGCTCCAGAGCTTTACATAGGCTAAACGGAGGTTTGATCCGGTGGTTAGGGCTTGCAGTTTTCCTAGCCCATTCAATTCCATTTGTGTGTGGTGAGCTTGAAGCTTTCTCTTTTCTCTCTCTCTCTCTCTCTCTCACTTGCACTACAGCTCCTTCCCTCCCATCGTCATCCTGTGCGTGCCTAAGTGTGGAGTAGGAGAGCTGTAGAGGACGAGTTGGAATGTGTGCACTGACTCCTTAGCTTACCAATAACTTTCTCTCTCAGAGTAGGGAATTTCTTTGGTGAGTTGTAGAAATTTCATTTTTTCCACCTCATCCGTCCAATTGTAATAAAATTCAATGTCTCTTATTCTGGAATGAGTGTCTCTTCTATGGGAACATTGAAAATTTGCATAAATTCTTGTATAAGAAGGGAAAGTGAAAGTTGGGGGAAGTTGTATGGTGACGAGTGGAGGAGATGTTGTTGAGAGAACAGTGAGAGAGGAGACTGAAGACCTGTGAGGAGACGCACGGGACCAAGTCTGAGTCCCTCCTTCTTCATTGTGTGTGGTTGAGGAAGAGTTGAGGAAGAGTTGAGAGAGAGAGAGAGAAGTTTACAAAGAGTTTGGTCCTTGGAAGGAGTACACTTTCGCTTGATTTTCTCCAAGCATCCACCTTTTCCTTCATCATCTTCTTCTTATCTGTCTCGGAAAAAGGGGATTTTTTTTCAAATAAGAAAATATTTTCTTGTCACTCTTCTTTCTTATTTCTACCCAAATACTCCTACGTAGGTTCTTTTGTTTATACAAGGAAGGAACACACACACAAGGGAATGGTTTTTCCAGTGAGAGGGCATGTCAAATGTCGACTCCGCTCTCACAACAACTACTTCATCATCATTTCAAGTGACAAAGTTGAGCATCCGAATTTTTCCAACTTTTTCAATGAAGTTTAAAAAGGGAGGAGAAAAGAATCGTTTGGGAATTTTTCGCTTGGAAAATATAATTTTCTCTTGTATAAAAATATGTCAACTGAGCTTTTAACCTTCTCTTTGTAGTGGGTTTTTTAAATTACAAATTCCATGCATATTTAATCCCAAGTGTTGGTGTGGATAAGATTTTATCAGCTGATCCGCTGTGACTGGTGACATCCAAAAAAGTGTACTCACAAAAATATTCAATTGAATTTTGGCAAAATATTGAGGCACACAGTACAATTTTATTAACTAAAAGAAGGGGAAAATGTGACGATCCGTGGATAAAGTTGGACAAATCCAAAAGTTTGTTAACAAATACAAAAATATTTGTTAGCCAAAAGTTAAAGTGTAGTTGTGAGTGAATGAAATTATACAAGACGAATGGAGAGGACTTGTAGCGTGTGACGTAATTGAAGGCGATGAGAGAGGATGAAATTACATAAAAAAGACCCAACAAGTTGTAAATAATAATTCATTCGGACATTTAATTTCCCATCCAGTTGGACATTGGTAAATTTGTGAAGTAATACATAATTCATTTTGAGAGAGGAAATAACCTAGGGAGAAAGTTCCGTCGTCCCCAACGGTGTGTTGACAAGGTTTTTTAGCATTATTTTAGAGGGAGAGAATTATATATTTATTTTAAAGCGAGAGAGAGAGAGAGAGAGAGAGCTGGAAGGAAATGTAGGAAAGTTTGAGTTGGATTAACTCTTTGAAAATGCCTAGCCATTGTGAATGAAGCGGCTGGGAAGTTGCCTACATTAGAGCTTTGATTTTAGAGGAGAGAATGGAGGAGCTGGTGTGTGGAAGAATCTGTGTGGAAGATTTTGTTGTTAGTTTGGGTTGAGTTAGAGAAAACCATGTGTGTCTTAGCCATCCTTTTGGATAGATGTGGGAGTGCAGTGAGCCCTGCATATAAATAAATCTCTTCTCACGGCTATTACCACACTCCCTCACACTCTCCTAATAGCACTTTGGGGAGTCTTTTTATTCTCCTCCACACTTTTGCAAAATCCTTTTTCTTCTCTACGAAAGAAATATAGAGACTCAAAAAAGTGAAAGCCCTGGAAACTTTCTCCTATTCTTACCATGACTCAAAAAAAATAGTCTAGGACGTTTTCCATAATAATTTTCAAAATATATTCCCTCATCCATTTCCCCCGTAATTTAGCCTAGGATGTCCCCAGCTGAGAAAAGAGACGTTACTGGGAGTGAAAGTGAGAGAATTTGACTTGGAAGTGATTCCATCTCAACTTTATGATTTAATCGTTCCTCAGAGAATTATTCCAGTGGAGCTTGGAAACTTTGAGTGTGCTAAAAATCTGGAGAAATTTCCAATTCATCAATAGAGAGAGAGAGAGAGAGAGAGAGAGAGAGAGACGCTCGTAGTAAAAATGTGAGGATTTTCAAAAAGTTACTCTTCGCCTCTTCTCCAGTGACTCTGTAGCAGCAGACTTTTTGAACTTTCTCCTGGCCATTATTTAATTACTGTGGTGTTGTTAATGGTGGGGTGGGAGAAGCGTGGGAATTTGGTGAATTTGAAGGACTAGGAGTGGTGTGGAAATACAAAGATGAGAATCATGTTGTTGGAGGTGACCAAATGTGGAGTTCTCAGTGAAAATGAGGGAATTAGGTAGGGGAGGGAGTGAATTAGCTCCTGGCATTCCAACCTTACAATGGCATTTGAGGTGCCCAAATTGGCCGTTCGGCGTCAAACCCTCCAGAGATGGGCTTCCGCGTGAGTACTTCTTTTCTATTTACTCCTCTTCCATAAGAGAATCACTTAATGTTTTCTTTCCCATTCTACTACACTTCCCACTCCACTGCCCTTCCACACTTTCTCCTCCCCATTAAACCTACTCATATGAGACCCTACGCTAGTAAATAGTAGCTTACTATCTTAAATTAGTCGGATTAATTTTTCCTCACGGAGCTCATCCCTCTCAACTTGAGTGTTGTCCTCGTTCTGGTCAAGTACCTTTAAAATAACAATTTTTTTCGGGCAAAAATCTACTATTAAATTGCTTTCATCCAAATGGTATTATTTTCTCTCCTTTATGTGACTACACACCCAGTGTACTTTGACCAAGTGAAGACTTAAATATTTAAAATTGGAGGGAGTAAAATTCTTCGCTGGAGAAAATTACTTTGAAGGTGAAAGTTTCCTTCGTCACTCCAGGGAAAAATTGTATTACTCCCGTCAAAAATGTAAATTGTGGGGAAAATACATTTGTCCAGAGAAATTTGATGCACACAAATATCTCATTTTCTCCGATGCATATTTTAAAGCTGTCACAGAAGAAACGGAAGGGAGCTTTTTTTAAATTCGTGGAGGAAATAAGCTGATTTTCTTTGACAACTCATGACGAGCCTTAACCTAGTAGAGATACATTTATTGCTCGGTGAAAATCCGAGAAACTGTATCTTCTACGCTGGAAAACATGTATTTGAAGAAAATTGGAATATTTGAATAAGTTTGTGCCAAACTTTAGTTTCCCTTGTTTTACCGACTTTCTATGCTTGGTCCTCCCGATCTGTTGTGGTTATGTGGAAACAAATGGAAATAAATTTAAAATGTTTTGTAAGCAGATATACATACGTTTAGCTCTGTAGAAGAGATTTGGCCTAGTTTTGACTTTTTCTTACCAAAACAGTGGAAAACTTAGATGTAGAAACATTGGAGAAAGTAATTGTGAACTGTGGCGGAAATAGATAAGTTGGAATATTTAGACTTTACTCTGCCTTTGTGGCCACTATTTACTGTGGCGGAGTAGGGAAATTAGAAGGGAGTTTTTATGACAGTGATTATAAAGTTTTTTCTTGGTAGGGTACGTATAGTTATGGGATTGTATGTAATGTAAGGAGTGGTCTTGTATTTTCTTGTGTGCATTTTGAGGAGAAAAACAATTGTTTATTCTCCCTTGCAATTGAGAAGCATTTAATGTAATTTCCCCTCTCTCTCTCTCTCTCTCTTTTCTTGTTCCTTTGTTCTTTCCGTAGAAGGAGGAAGTTGAGAGAGAGAAAGAAGGAAGGAGGAAATTTGTTGGGAAAAAGTTTTTTCACTCTACACTCCAATTTGCATGGTAATGTATCACAATGAAAGGGACTAGGCGTAAGCTGAGAAAATTGGTGAAGTAATTTCTTGGGAAGGTTCTTGCTCATTACCAGCTCTTCAATTATTGATGGATGCTGTA